>JAHIAM010003440.1:84974-237667 GCA_021605205.1 Aegilops longissima | reverse complement strand
GTGCCAACGCGGAAATCAGGGCACTTACCGCTGGACAGAGATGCATCAGAAGGGCCGTAGCACATCCTTACATTAACGCCATCGGTCAGGCTAACCCGTGTACCTGGGATATATTGGGCCAAAGCAACACCACTTGCGTTAGAAATAACCGACTGACTTCCTGTCGAAATAGATTCACCAGAACCCAGGCCAGGCGGTACGATCTCAAAACGCACTCGCATATTTGGAATCGCACGATTATCTTTATCCAGGAACAATGCACGCAACTGCGCCATATTGGTTCGGCCACCATCCAGATTCGGCTTAACCGTATTCGGCACTATAGAAAGGCTTGCCGCGCTGACAATGCCTACAGCATCAGGCACCTGGTAGCTCCGCCTGCAACAGTGATCTGCTCATTGAAATCACTCCCGAAGCCTTTGCTTTGCAAAGAATAGACCTGAGCAGCACCAGGCGCGTTAAACGCAGAAAACTTCGCCACACCGACGTATCAGTCTGGGCGTACTGCTGCGCTGAGAACAGATCCCGAGAGGACAACGGAATTCCTGAAATTCCAGCCCCATTGACATCTGCAACTTTGCCGTCACCTCCACTGGCTGTCCTGGGGTTGGAGCAGAAGGAACTACGGTCAATGCAATCTGACTGCCGGTGACTGCAACGACACCCGCACCAGCCTGAGCACCGGCCTTGAGATCAAATCGAATATCTCTATTGGAACGATCGCCACCAATCTCGATTTTTCCAGTCATTCGACCTGATGCATCCGTCATTGGAAGTAGGTGTAAAAACGCCTGAAGACAAAACCACAGAGACGGGCGCATTCGCCACAGATTTCTACTGGCAGACAGCGCAGTCACTGTAATCGTTGCTGCATCGCTTCCGAGTTTGCGATAACAGTCTTATCCAGCAGGAATTCTACACTGGCTACATCAGGCGTCGTTCCGCCCGTACCGTTGCCAGGAGTTCCTGGTTTCCACCACCGCCACCACAAGCGACTAGCGCGCATGACGCCAACATTGTCAGCAAGATCTTCTTCATCAACTATCTCCCAGAAATTTTAATTAACGCTTGAGACCATCGGATATCATTTTTGGCGTGATAAACACCAGCATTTCCCGCTTCTGGGACTCGCACTCGGCTCTTAAAAGATGATAAGCACAGGGACATCTCCCAGAAAAGGGTTTTGCTTTCCTGATTGGTCTCTTCCATCTCAAAGATACCGCCAATCACCACAGTGCCCCATTTTGAACAAGAACCTGTGTTTGATATGCTTTGTATCAATTGCTACACCTTGGGTTGTGGTCTCACCTCGAGAATCTTTGTTGACATCAAGTCAAAATGATATCTCCTCCGGAGTAATCTGAGGCGTAACCTCCAACTTCAGCACGGCTTTTTAAAGGCGATTGTAGTGGCACCATTGGGCGCCGTCACAGAATAGGGATACTCTATTGCCTTGCTCTATCAAAGCCTTCGTCTGGTCAGCGGTCACCAACCTGGGGCTGGATATTATTTTCCCTTGACCATCAGCCTCCATCGCAGAAAGCTCCAAAGCCAGAAAACGATTAGCGGCGGGTTAAAATAGACAATGCAAAGATCCTGTACCACTTACTCCAGTAAGTTTTGCGGCGAGGCAAATTCACAAAATACCCAGTATTCACCGTTCCCCGGAGCCACTGGAAACAACTGCATTCTCATATCCAGTTCAAAACCAGTCTATTATCTCCACCAATGCCGTATCCACCATCGCCACCTCGTTGAGCACGCAAATCGCCACCACCGAGGTCTGACACCCAGGGCACGCCCAAACGTGTCACGGGCTTCAACGATTCGAGCCTCAGCGACTTGCCGCACTGGCACATCCAGGGTTAGCAAAAGTGCCTTCACTGCTTCCAGCTTTGCTGGTGTATCGATCTGAAACAACTGATTGGTTCGTGGCTCGAAATAGCAGACCCACGCTCAGACAAAATCTGCTTGAAACGCTATTACCCACCCTCCCCACTATTATTTGCTGTGATCTGCAGCAAAATATCTGCCGACTTCGCGTAATTCAACTGAAAACCTTGAGTTCGAAGTGGCTCCAACTTCTGAATCTCCATTGCTGACTCAAAGTCTCGCTTGGTCCGAGCATCGATCTCATCCTTGGGTGCAATCCAAAAGCACCGAGCCGGACTTGCGCATGCCCAGACCCTTGGCGTCCATGATGATCTGCAGTGCTTGATCCCAGGAACATCCTTGAGGCGCAAGGTCAATGCACCGGAAACCGTGTCCGAAGTCACGATATTGAAGTTTGTGAAATCAGCAATCACCTGCAACAGCGACCGCACTTCAATATTCTGGAAGTTTAGAGAGCTTTTCACCGCTGTAGCCGGGACCTTGCGTCAGCTTGCTCACATCCGCCTTTTTCTGACGGACTTCAATCACAAACTATTGTCCCACTCTGATAAGCGCTGTGCTCCCAGTCACCAACCGGAGCGATGCGCATGCGAACCGACTCACCTTGCTGCACGGAGGAAATCGTCTGCACCGGCGTTCCAAAATCAACCACATCCAGCTTCCGGCGCAAACCTTCAGGCAAGGAGGAGCGCAGAAGTCGACCCTAAACTCCTTGCCTTCGCGTCGAAGATCCACGCCGACCTGGCTGCTGCTCAGACCAACAACGATGCGGCCCGAGCCATCACTGCCGCGACGAAATCAACATCCCAATGAGCTGGACATCAGTACCAGCAACTGCTTTAGTTTCAAACACTCCCTGCTGTGCGGGAAACTTCACGACCGTGGATGTTGCCACTGGATCCAACAGTATCAGCAGGGCCTTGCTTGCCTTTCAGTACGGTAAGAAGTCGCCGACTTCAGATTCAGCACTAAGCGGGAACGACCAGACGCCTCCACGATATTGATGGAGCGCAGGTTGCCCTGATTGAGCTCGACCACAGATTTGCCCGTGCCATTGGTTTGCACCTGGAAAGTCAGGGCAATCCGCGCAGGCGACTGGATTGCAAATCCGGTGGGGTCCGCCGCCAACGCTTCGGAAAGCTCAATGCGCACGACCTCGGTGCACTCCCTGGATGGAGCCGGAAACCGACTCTATCGCGGACTGCGCCCAGGCCAAGGGCCCAGAAACCAACCGCCGACGGCGATTCCCCAGCGAGCCTTGTGCAGTATTCTGCGATGTGCCCATCATTTCCTTCCCTCCTGCAATTCCAGTGTGCTGTTTCTCTCTATCCAGTCGCCGCTGCCGTCCTGGACGATTTCCCGCAACTGGATGGATGTTTCCGTGATCCGGGTAACGCTTGCCGTAGTTCTGCCCCAGTAATTTCCTGCCCGAACCTGGTACAGCAAGGTCCCCACCCTGACAAGCGCCGTGGGCACGCCTTTTTTGTCAGACTGCCAGCCATGGTCATGGCATCCAAGGGCTCGGCCTCCAGCGGTTCCTTGCGTCGATTGAGCTCAGGCGATCAGGCTGGTATTGGCGCTGGACTGCGCAGACCCCTGCGCAGCACCTGCATCAGCTTCATGGGGTTGAAAGGATCCATGCCATCAGAACCAAGATAGGCCTCGGGCGTGAAGGTCTTGGGCTCTTCCAAAGGCTTGACACGCGGCTTAGCATTGGCTCTTTCCTGGAGCCATCCAGGTCTGCAGTTCCTCCTGATCAGAAGAAGAGCAGCCTGAGGCGGTCAGGCAGGCAGCCAACATGAGCCAGCCGCTGAAACGCATATGTCTCATTTCTTGCCCTTCGGCCGCTGCGCGTTTGCGCCTGCACCTCATCTGCATCCAGGTAGCGGAAGGTTCGTGCCGTCGCCTCCATGCTCAGGACCTCGCTCCCTCCTTGCCTACAGGTGCGATCGACAGATTGTTCAAGGTCACGATGCGCGACAGGTAGGCCACATCGGAGGCGAATGATCCGATGTCGTGAAAGCGACCAGTCACCTTCAAAGCAATGGGCAACTCGGCGTAGTACTCGCCGACCACCATCGCACCAGGCCGGAAGGTTTCAAACTGCAGGCTGCGGCTAACCTGCTTGATTGATATCCGAGCAGCGCCGCCATTTCCGCCTTGCTGGGCAATTGCTTTTCCAGTTGCGTCACATACTGCTGGACCTGTTCACGCTGCTTCTTCAGGCCATCAAGGCTGACGGCCTTGACAGCTTCTGGCTGAAGTCCTGGCGCAGCGTGACTTCGGTATTGCGCTCCTGCTCCAGGGTGTCTTCATAGTCCTTGATCAGCACATACCACAGCACGGCAGCCACAGCCAGCGCGATGGCCACGCACAACAATGTCCGCGGCAGTACAGGCCACCGAGAAGGATCATTGGGATCCAGACCACGAAACTGGCGTTGGATGTTCTCCTGCAGTGCGGAGAAGTCGATGTCGTTCTTTTCTTCTTGGCCATCACTGGGACTTTCCTGGGTTGGCCGCCGTCGAGCTCTTCTCCGCCACGCTGGCGCGCATCAGTTGAAAGCGCAGATTGAACGCAGCGGCGCGACGCTGGTCCTTAGGCGTGACGTTGACCGTCTTGCAGCCACGATTTCCGCCAGTTCAGGCTTGGAAATCCAGGGCGTCCCCTCCGAGATTGCGCAGCATTTCGGACACCGCTCATTGGACTGTGCCGTGCCCTGCATGGTAACGACCAGACCTTCCTGCTTGATACTGCTGGGGTGAACACCATCGGGCAGTTGGGCCACCAGCTCGTTGAGCATGTGCACCGGAAGATGCGGTCGGACTGCAGATCCTCCACGGCCTTCTGACGTGCACGCAGGCCGTGATCTCATCCTCCAGCCCGGCAATTTCTTTGATCTGGGACTCCAGCACGGTGATCTCGGCGCGCAGCATGCTGTTCTTTGCCTGCTGGGCCTCGATCATCATCTGGTACCACCAGTACACGCGCCAATGATCAAAAGCCCCACCAGGGCCGACAGGACCATGGTGGCCTGGAATCTTCCTTGCGACGCTTGCGTGTTGCTTCTCTGTGCGGAAGCAGATTGATCAGAATCACGACACAAACCTCCGCATGGCCAGTCCGCAGGCGGTCAGGTAGGCAGGGCCTCGCGCGACATGCGCTTGGGCGTACGCCGCTGCCGACTTCCATTCCATCAAAGGGATTGGCAAGGCTGCAAGCCAAAACCCGTTTGCTGCGTGATGGCCTCGGACAGGCCGGAAAGTGGGGCCGAGCCGCCTGCCAGCAGGATGTGGTCTATGCGGTTGTGGGGCGTACTGGTGAAAAAGAACTGCAGTGCGCGCGACACTTCCTGCGTCATGCTTTGCACAAAGGGCTTGAGCACAGCGGACGCGTAGTCCTCCGGAAGTTCGCCGCTGCGCTTGCTGACTCGGCCTCTTCGAGGCGAAACCATATTGGCGCGCGATCAGTTGCGTCAGCTGTGCGCCGCAAAGGCCTGGTCCCAGTCATACAGCACCTCGTCGTCGCGCAGGATCTGCATGCTGGTCGTCATGGCGCCCAACTCGAACAAGGCCACAAGGGCGTTGTTGCCCTGATTGAGCAGGCGCTCGATCAGCCGTGCAGCCGCCATGCAGGGGCGTGGGGCTCGATGTCGATGACCGTCGGCCTGAGCCGGCCGCCTCGGCCAAGCCCTGGCGGTCCTGGACCTTCTCGCGGCGCGATGCGGCAATGAGCACGTCCACGTCGCCGGGTGAGATTCGATGACGGGCCTATGACACAGAAGTCAGGCTCACTTCATCGAGCGAGAAAGGAATGTACTGATTGGCCTCAGATTCGACCTGGACCTCCAGTTCCTGCTCGCTCATGCCGTCCGGCAGCGAAATCTTCTTGGTTGATCACGGCCGAGGCCGGCAAGGCCCATAGCCACGTTCTTGATCCGCGTGCCGCTTTTTGACCAGTCGCCGTACAGCCTCTGCCACTTCATCGAACTTTTCGATGTTGCCGTCAGTGATCCATCCCCGCTCCAGCAGTTCGATGGCACAACGCTCCAGCAACAGTTCGCCCGACTTGGCACGAGACAACTCAACGAGCTTGGCGCTCGAAGAACTGATGTCGATGCCTAGCAAAGGTGCGGGCTGGCGACTGAATAAGGATCCATAGCAATCAACTTGCCTCCCTCTTCTTGTGTATGTAAAGAACGCAACAAACCTTCACATATAGGTTGAATGCTATCAGCAAGACTGCGCGCAACTCACCATGCCAGCCGGAGCACGCTGGGCGCTAGTGGTCAAAACAGACATTATTGCGGGCCATCAAATGCGACATGAATGCACCTGCTTGCATGTCGGCCTGCACGCCTGGCTTAGGATGTGGCTTGCGGCCATGCTGGCAACCGTGTGCAGCCGTCTCCTACCGTCCTTCTGGGGCACGCATTTTTATAATGCGGCACTCCTCAACACTCCCTGCGACATGCCGTCTTCAGACTCCGAGAACCCCAGGCTGCAAAGCCTCGCTCCGCCCATCAAGCCCATGCACTGGTTTCCCAAAGGCCTTGCTATGGCTGGCGGGCATCGCCGTCGCCGGCGCGCTGGCATGATGCTGACCGTGGCCGTGGCCCTGGCCGCAGCCTACCCCAACTCTGCCCGACGTGTCCGAGCTGGCCGACTACCGACCCAAGCTGCCGCTGCGCGCTGTGCTCCAGCGAAGGCGCCCTGCTGGGTGAATTCGGCGAGGCGGCGCACGCTGACCCTATCCAGGACATCCCCAAGGTGATGACCGACGCCGTGCTGGCCATTGAAGACACGCGCTTTTTTCGAGCATGGCGGCGTGGACTACAAGGGAATGGCCCGCGCGCGCTCAGGCCAATCTGGGCCGCGTGAAAGCCAGGGCGCATCGACTATCACCATGCAGGTGGCGCGCAACGTCTATCTGTCTTCCGAGAAAACCTTTACGCGCAAAATTTACGAAGTCTTACTAACTTTCAAGCTGGAGCATCTGTTGAGCAAAACCAGATTCTCGAGATCTACATGAACCAGATTTATCTGGGAAATCAGACCTATGGCTTTGCTGCTGCCTGTGAAGCCTATTTCGGCAAGCCACTGAAGGACATCACGGTGGCCGAGGCGGCCATGCTGGCAGGCCTGCCCAAGGCACCTCGGCCTACAACCGATCAGCAACCCCAAGCGCGCCCGCTCGCCGCCAGCTCTACATCATCAGAGCGCATGGAGAAAACGGCTTCATCACCTCCGCCCAGGCCACTGAAGCCAAGGCCGAGCCGCTGAAGATCCGCACAGGCTCCTTCAACACCCGCGTACATGCCGAATACGTGGCCGAGATGGCACGCCAGCTGATCTTTGCCCAGTACGGCAGCAGAAGCCTATACGCGCAGCCTGAACGTCTACACCACCATCAATGCCGGCGAACAGGAAGCCGCCTACGCCTCGCTGCGCCGCGGCATCGCGGACTACGAGCGCCGCCAGAAATACCGCGGCCCCGAGAAGTTCGTGGCCCTGCCGGCCGACGCCGAGGACCGTGAAGACGCCATCGACGACACCTGGCCAACCACCCCGACAACGGTGATGTGCTCGCCGCCGTGGTGCTGGATGCCAATCCGCGCAAGATCCTGGCGGCACGCGCCGACGGCGAACAGATCGAGATCACGGGTGAAGGCCTCAAGCCCGCCGAATCGGGCCTGAACCCCAAGGCACCGCCCAACATCAAAGATCCGTCCAGCGCCGTGATACGCGTGGTCAAGACGCCCAAGAACACCTGGGAAATCACGCAGCTGCCCGAAGTGGAAGGCGCCTTCGTGGCCTGGTCCCCAGACAGGCGCCTTGCGCGCCCTGATCGGCAGCTTCGACTTCCAGAAGAACAAGTTCAACCATGTGACCCAGGCCTGGCGCCAGCCCGGCTCCAGCTTCAAGCCCTTCATCTACTCTGCGGCACTGGAAAAAGGCTTCGCCTTCCACCGCGATCAATGACGCGCCGCTGTTCTTCAGCGCCGGCGTGACGGGTGGCCAGCCATGGGAGCCAAGAACTACGACAGCCGCTACGACGGGCCGATGACCATGCGCACAGGCTTGAACAAGTCCAAGAACATGATCTCCATCCGCCTGCTGCAGGCCGTGGGACCAAGCAGGGCCAGGGTGGGTCACGCGCTTCGGCTTTGACGCCGCCAAGCATCCGGCCTACCTGACCATGGCGCTGGGTGCCGGGCGGTCACGCCGCTGCAGTTGGCTGCCGGCTACTCCGTGTTCGCCAATGGCGGCCACCACGCGTCAACCCTGGCTGATTGCCCGTGTCACCGATCACAGGGCCGGATCCTGTCGAATTCACGCCGCCCCGGTGCAGGAACTGCCCCAAGCCATCGACGCGCGCAACGCCTTCATCATGGACAGCCTGCTGCAGGACGTGGCGCGCGTGGGCACGGCAACACGCGCGCAGTCCACGCTCAAGCGTCCCGACCTGTACGGCAAGACGGGCACGACCAACGACTCGGTGGATGCCTGGTTCGCAGGGTTCCAGCCCACGCTGGCCGCCGTGTCCTGGATCGGCTACGACACGCCTCGCAACCTGGGCAGCCGCGAGACGGGTGGCGGCCTGAGCCTGCCCATCTGGATCAGCTTCATGCAGCATGCCCTCAAGGGCGTGCCGGTGGCAGAGATGCCTGTGCCCCTGGCGTCGTGAACATGGGCGGCGAGTGGTATTACGAGGAAAACGCGCGCAACGGCGGCGTCAGCAGCCTGGGCATGGACAGCGCCTCCACGGCCGGCGCTGCAGGCGCCGCCTCCGCCCGCCACCGAGAGCGCAACCGCATCCTCGACCTCTTCCGCAACTGACCGCCAAACAAGCGGTTGACCGCAAGAAAGCCCGGCCATGCCGGGCTTTCTTCATGAACCTGCCGATAACGGCGGATCAGCGTGCCGAGAACTGCAGCGCCAGGCCCGACTGCTCGGTGGCGTAGCGGCTCAGGTTGGCGAAGAACTCACCCGCGCCCTTGGTATCGAGCCAGGCGCCCTGCGCCGCGTCGTAGCGGTAGTGGAAGCCACCGGCCTTGGCCGCCAGCCAGATCTCGTGCAGCGGTTTTGCTGGTTGATCACGATCTGGCTGCGGTTGGCAAAGACCAGGGTCACCATGCCACCCACGCGCTGGGCATCGAGGTCGGCATCGGTTTCATCGTTGATGCGATCGCAGTCCTGCTCCACCGCCAGCAGCAGTCGTTCGGCAGGTCAGAAATTCTTGGTCGATCATTACAATTCGCTTATGTTGAAAGCCTCGCAAATTCTAGTCAGGTGCATTGCCCTTGGCGCCTGTGCGGCGTCCCTGGCCGCCTGCGGCCAGAAAGGCCCACTGTTTCTGCCCAGCTCGCCTGCGGCCAGCCACCGCGCCACACTGCCGCAGACCCTGGGCATTTCCAGCCCGGCCGAGCGTGCAACGCCCGCGCCTGCACCCCCACCTTGCCCGCTGGCCCGTCAAGTGCCGCCGTCGAGGAAAGCTCGACACCCACCGGCACTACGGACTCCCGCAAGCAACAGGCCGACTGAGCCGGCGGCCGCGCCGCAGCGCGATGCACATCAACACCGCGGCCAGGCATGGCGCTTAAGTGACTTTCTCTTGTCCCTCGACAACCCGCCATGCCCGTAGAGCTCTACCGAGACAAAAACCACGCCTGCCTGATGTTCACCGACCTCATCGAGGAAGATGGACAGGCCATACAGGCCAATCAGTTCCTCATCGTCGATGACGACACGGGCGCCATCATCGACCAGGCGGCAATCTCGCATTCAACGAGCTGTTCATGGGCATGTCGCGGCATTTCGCGCCGCACAAGCTGTCCCTATCTGATCGCTTCCCACGCCGATCCCGACATCATTGCCTCGCTGGACCGCTGGATGACCAGCACCAAGGCACAGCTGGTGATCTCGCGCATCTGGGAGCGCTTCGCGCCCGCTTCACCAAAGGTCAGCAAGACCGAAAACCGCGTGATCGGCGTGCCGGACGCCGGCGACCGGCTGCCGCTGGGCCGCCATGAACTGCACCTGCTGCCGCCCACTTCCTGCATGCCGAGGCAACCCCTTCTACGACCGGTCAGCCGCATCCTCTTCACGGGCGATCTGGGCGTGTCCCTGATGAATGGCATCGAGGCGCAGGTGCCCGTGACCGACCTCGTGCCGCACATCGCCCGCATGGAAGGTTTTCACCGCCGATACATGGTCTCCAACAAGATCCTGCGGCTGTGGGTGCAGATGGCGCGCCAGCTGCCCATCGACATGATCGTGCCCCAGCACGGCGCGCCCATCATGGGCGCCAAGGCGATGCCGACCTGTTCAACTGGCTCGAAGGACTGCGGTGCGGCATCGACCTGTTCGACCAGCGCAACTTCCAGCTGCCCATGGCGGACATCGACCCCGTGACCGCCAGCTGCGCCCTGCCCTGCGCGCCGTGGCCGGTAGCGCCTGGCGCGCCGGCGGCACGGTGCATGGACCACGCGCGCCAGGCCAGCAGCAGCGCAGAATGGCGGCGTACACGCCGACCTCGGCGAAGTTGTTCTTGCCTGCGCGCATCCAGAAGAAATGCAACAGGGCCAGCGGCGCGACCGCATAAATACAGCGGTGCAGCCACTGCCAGCGCCTGCCGCCCATAGGCGCGCATGACACGGTGCGGTGAAGTCACCGCCAGAGCAGTCAGCAAAAGCAGCGCCGCAAAGCCCACCAGAATGAACAGGCGCTTCGGGATGTCGAGCACGATCTCGCCCCAGTCCAGCCCATGTCGAACCATGCCTAGCACAGCAGGTGCAGCAGCGCGTGAAAAGAACACATACAGGCCCAGCATGCGCCTGAAGCGCGCCAGTGCCGTCGGTCCCAGCGCCTGGCGCAGCGGTGTCACGGCCAGCACCACGCACAGAAAGCGCAAGGTCCAGTCGCCGGTGGAGCGCAGCAAGGCCTCGGCCGGATTGGCGCCAAGCGTGTTCAGGATGGCTCCAGCCAGCAGCCACGCAAACGGCAGCAGGCACACAAGAAACACCAGCGGCTTGGCCGTCGGTGCAACAAAGATGCTGCACCGCCGTCATTCATGGGCACATCAATAGAACTTCTTGAGGTCCATGCCCGCGTAAACTGGCCCACCTGGGCTTCGTAGCCGATGAACAGCTGCGTCTTGCGCTTCTTGGCGAACAAGCCGTCTTCGCCAATGCGCCGCTCCGTGGCCTGGCTCCAGCGCAGGTGCGGCACGTCAGAGTTCACATGGAATAAAAGCCATACTCGTTGCGCGCCGCCTTGTTCCAGGCCGTGCCCGGCTCGCTTGTCGGTCAGGCGGATGGCGACGATGCTCTTAGCGCTCTTGAAGCCGTACTTCCACGGCACGACCAGCCGCACAGGCGCGCCATTCTGGTTAGGCAGCACCTCGCCATACATGCCAAAGGCCAGCAGCGTCAGCAGGTGCATGGCTTCATCAAGGCGCAGCCCCTCGGTGTAAAGCCAGTCAGCACGCCGCTGCAGGCCAGCATCTGCGCCTTGTCGGCCAGGGTCACGAATTCCACATACTTGGCACTGCCCAGCGGCTGCACCTTGCGCAGCAGCTCAGCCAGGGAATAGCCCACCAGGGAATCACCATGGACCAGCCCTCCACGCAGCGCAGCCGGTAGATGCGCTCTTCCTGTGGCGCGAGCTTGAGCAGCGCATCCAGGTCCAACGTCTGCGGCTGCTGGACCAGGCCCTCGATCTTCACCGTCAGGGCGGGTCTTGAGCGTGTGGGCGTTCTTGGCAGGATCGTCCTTGTCCGGCCAGATTCATAGAAGTTGTTGTGCTGGGACACATCGGCGCGAGGCCGTGACACGGTCCATGGTGTTTGCGCCCACTACCTGGGAAGCACGGAGGCCAGTGCTGCCAGCTTGCCGGGGCGCTGCACGCCGCCGCCCAGCCGGGCAATACCGCGCCGCCGAGCCTGCGGCCAGGTACTGCAGCCAGGCACGGCGGCGGTAGCCTGCCGGGGCGTGATCTCGCTGCCTTTCGGGTGTTGGAAGCCGTTGTCGTGGGAGCGGATCAGCATGGGAATCTCCTGGTGTGCCGGCGGGCACCGGGCGCTATTGCTGGCGATATGGCGATTGGGGCCTTGCAGGCGCGCGCAAGTTCCCTGCGGCACCGATGCGATGGTGCACGAAAAAGCGGCATGCGCCTGAACGCATGCCGCTGCCTTATCTTGCCACTGTCACTCTGCCACTGCCGTGGCTCAAAGCTCCCGTGGCTGTGCAGCCCCGACAGGAACATGTTCACCCCAGGAAGGCGAAGGTGGTGATGGCCAGTCCACCCAGCGCCCACCAGGCGGACACCGTGCCGCGCGAGGCTATGACCAGGCGCATGTGCAGCCAGGCCGCGTAGTTGAGCCAGACGATCAGCGCGGGTTTCCTTGGGTCCCAGCTCCAGTAGCCGCCCCAGGCCTCAGCCGCCCACAGCGCGCCCAGCACGGTGGCGATGGTGAAAGGCAAAGCCCGGCGATGGATTTGTACATCACATCGTCCAGCAGCTCGAAGCTGGGCAGGCGCTCGGCGATGCGCTTGCGCGCCAGCAGGATGCCGGCCACGATCAGCGCCGAGATGCCAGTAGACCATCCAGTAGCTGCCGCCGTTCTGGGTCGCGCCCTGGCGGAAGACGATGGGCTCGAAGCACAGCACCACACCCAGCATCCACAGCAGCGCAAGCTTGTACCAGCGGGTCTCCGTGGCCTGCTGCTTGATCAGGTAGGCAAAGGAGACCATGGCTGCCAGCGCAAAGGTGCCGTAGCCGATGAAGTTGGCCGGCACGTGCAGCTTCATCCACCAGCTCTTGAGCGCCGGCACCAACGGCTGGATCTCGTGCGCCTCGCGCACCAGCGTGTACCACAGCAAAAGCCCACGGCCGCGCTGACCACCAGCATCACGAAGCCGCCCAGGGCGCGCGTGTCGTAGTGCTGTTCGTAATAGAGATAGAAAGCGCCGTCATCCAGCAGAACGCGACGAACACTTCATAGAGATTGCTGACCGGGATGTGGCCCACATCAGGGGCCGATCAGATAGCTCTCGTACCAGCGCACCATGGTGCCACCAGCGCCAGCGTCACGGCCAGCCAGGCCAGGCGCGAGCCAGCAGCGACAGCGCCGTGCCTCGCCCCGCGCAAACATGCCGATCCAGTAGAAGACGGTGCTCATGAAGAACACCATGCTCATCCAGAGGATGGCCGACTGGCTGGACAGGAAGTGCTTGAGGCCGAACACCGTGTCCGAGCGCGCCAGTTGCGCCTTCAGGCCCTGGTAGAGCCCGATGGCCAGCAGCGACAGCCCGGCCACCACCAGCATCAGCCCGCGCAGCTTCGCGCCAGAACCAACCAGCCAGATGGCCGAGGAATGGTGCCGACCAGGATGCACTTTTCATGACATCCATGTACTCGCCATAGCGCTGCAGCGCATACAGCAGTCCCGCCGCCACCAGGGCCGCGAACACCCAGTCGAACCAGTTGCGGCGGGCGAAGAAGCCCTCGTTGAGCGTCAAAGTCGTCGTGGTAGTGGCGGTGTTCATGCGGAACCTCGGGGATTTCTTGTGGATGGGCTCGGCGCCTGTCAGCTGCCGGCCAGCATGGCGATTCTCTATCACCATCGAGTGTCTTGCGATTGGTGGACAAGGCCATTCGGCATGGCTTTGGCCATCGCGGGGCGTAAGCCAGATCAGAGGCGGCGGTCGCGCACATACAGCATGCAGAACACGCCGATGATGAGGAACAGAGCAGCCCAGATACACCACGTTCTTGCCCGGGCGCGCCGCCACCTGGAAGACGCTGGCCTGCACCTGCTTGAAGTCCTGCAGCGCGAAGACCATGGGCATGGGGTAGAACTGCGCATCGCTGAGCGAGAACACGGCCTGGGTCATGAAGGACTGCGTCTGCTCGCTGGGCTCAGTGGCGCCTGGCCCGCCTGCGTGCGCACGATCTGGGCCAGCTCGAACAGCACGCCGTTGAGAATGCGCACCAGCACCTCGCCCGCGCGTTCGCGCTCGGCCGCAGCACATTGCTTTCATGAAGTCCGAGATGGCCTGCAGCCCGCCCAGCAGCTTTCCGTCCAGCCCCTTCTTGTCGGTCTGGCCCGCGAACAATTCCAGCGCCTTGGTGGCCGACTGCGCCAGCGCGCCACTGAGTTCAGGCGCGAGGCGTCGATGGCCTTGGCCACGCAGGCCTTGGCCGCCTGCTCGCGCAGCCAGGGGGTCCTGCAGCGCGCTGCGCAGGCGCAGGAAGGTGTCCATCGCTTTCGGGATCGGCGGGAATGCGCAGGTAGCGCATGGCATCAACCTGGCTGTCGCGCACGCCCAGCAGGAACACGCGCTGGCCGTCGCCCGTGTCCACGGGCAGCATGTAGTTCTGGAACTCGCGCGCCTGGCCCGAGGCATCGCGCGGCTTGTAGCGGATGCTGGGGCCGATGTTGCGCAGCTCCTTCTTAGTCACGGTCTTGTGGGCGGCGCCCAGGCGCTCGTCGATGGCCTGCTTCAGGTCCACCTTGCGCACATCGGTGCCGCTGCCATTAGCCCCGCCGCCACCGCCGAAGTTCTCCACGTTGATGGTGCGCAGTTCGGCAAACTCCAGCGTCACTGTCTCGTCCTTGCCGTCCGGGGCTTGCACGAACTGGTCGATCCGCCGATCACGCCCTCGACATCAAAGGCTTGGCTCCCGCCTCCAGCGGCACGGCGCGCAGCTTCACCGACGAGCCGCCGTCGTCAAAGCTGGACTGGTAGATCTCGATGCCGCGGTAGCTGGCCGGGTGGTTGACCTCGATGCGCTTTCAGCTTCTCGCCCGTGGCCTTGTCGTGGATGACGACCTCGCTGGCGAACAGCTTGGGCATGCCCGTGGGTAGTACTCACGATGAATTTCTTGAGTTCCACCGCAAAGGGCGGCTCCTGCAGCAGCACGCCGTCGGACTGCGACAGGATGGCCGTGCCTGCCGTGCCGCCCTCGGTCACCAGCAGGTTGCCTCGGAAGGTGGGGTTGCGCTCGCTCAGCCGGTGCTGCTCGGACACCTCGGAGATCAGGCCACCGCCGGTATAAGGTGTTTGCCTCCAGCCACATCTGCGCGCGCGATGAGGTCGCCATCGAACAGCCCGCGCCAGGCAGATCAGCACGATGGCGCTGTGGGCCGCGATATAGCCCAGCGTAGGCCGCGCCCGCCTTGGCCGCCAGCATCCAGCCCGTGCCGGGACCGGCCGCCGTGTCGCGCTGCTGCAGCCGCACCTTCCAGCCGCCCGACACCAGCTGCTGGCCCAGGCGCCTGGCGGCCTCTTCGGCGCTGCCGGGCACCACGTTCTGCGCACGGTGGCCGAAAGGCGCAGAGGCTTTGTTCGCGAACGTTTTCCTTGTAGCTGCGCAGATCGGCCAGGTACTTGGGCGCATGGCGGGCCACGCACAGCGAGTGCTGACCACCAGAAAGGCCAGGATCAGCAGGAACCACCAGGCGCTGTAGACCGCATTGAGCTTGAGCGCGAGGAACAGCTGGGCCAGAAGGCCCGAACTGGTTGACGTAGTTGCCCACCGGCTCATGCTGCTTGAGCACGGTGCCGATCACCGAGGCAATGCAGATGACCGTCAACAGCGAGATCGCGAAGCGCATCGATGCCAGCAGCTCAGGGTCGCGCGCGCGGCCTGCGGGCGGGAGGGGAGCAAGAGCGGCACCGGAAGAGTTGTCTGACATGAAGAACGAAAAGCCAAAGCCAGAATGAAAAAAGCGGGACCATCTGCATTCATGCGATGGACCCGCCACAACTGGGGTGTCTATAAAGCAATAGGTTCCCGGTGATTACCCTGGGAACCGCGTCGGCCAGGATCGCATCAACGCAGGCCAGCGATGTAGTCTGCCACGGCCTTGATTTCGCGATCGTTAAGCAGCAGCAACCTGCGTCATCTGAGATACTATTGCCGCGCTTGCCGTCACGGAAGGCCGTGAGCTGGGTCGTGGTGTAGTCGGCATGCTGGCCCGCCAGGCGCGGGTACTGGGCTGGAATGCCGGCGCCGTTGGGGCTGTGGCAGCCCGCGCAGGCAACAATGTTGCGCTCCTGGATGCCGCCGCGGTAGATGCGCTCGCCATAGCCACAAGTCCTTGTCCTTGCAAAAGCCGTCCTTGGGCTTTGCGTGTGCAGCCAGGCGGCGATGTTCTTCATGTCAGGCTCGCTGAGCATGCTGGCAAAGCCCTTCATCACGGGGTCCTTGCGCTTGTCGCCCTTGAACTCCAGCAACTGCTTGACCAGGTACTCAGGATGCTGGCCGGCCAGCTTGGGCTGCAGCGGGATGGTGGAATTGCCGTCGGCCGCATGGCATGCCGCGCAGACGGCGGTGTAGCTGGCCTCGCCCTTCGCCAGATCGGCCTTAGCCGCCTTCAGCTGAGCCGGGCAGCAGGTGCCTCGCCAGCGGAGAAAGCGGGAAAGGCGGGGGCTGCAGCAAGAATGGCAGCCGTCAGCAAAGAGGCAAGCAACTTCATATCGAGGGCGTGGTTCTGTTGTTGAAAGCGCAAAATTCGGCGGATTCTACAATGGGGTCCCCTGTGATTGATATCGTCAGGAACCCTGGTTTCGCCCTGCGCACAGAGGAAAACATATTCCTTGATCGTGGTCACAAACTGGCCACGGATTCGGTACTGAACATATGTTTTCGCAGCCCAACATATCGATCTGTGCCAGCGCGGCAATAAGGACTCTACCCATGTGGCGCGCGATACCACACCCGTGCGCGCCAGATTCCGCTTCCCCGTCGCTTCAACCCGCGCCGAAGCGGCTGTCCGCCTGGCGGCGGAACTCCGAAGGCGTCATGCCCTTGATCTCAGGAAGCGCCTGTTGAAGTTGGCCACGTTGTTGAAGCCCACCTGGTAGCAGATGTCGGCGATGAAGCTGTCGGTCTGCATGAGCAGGTGGCATGCGCTGTTGATGCGTACCCGGCTGACGAAGTCGGTGAAGCTGTTGCCCGTGGCCCGGCGGAAAAAGCGGCTGAAGCGGCTCTCGCTCATGCCCAGCTCGGCCGCCACGTCGGCCAGGCTCAGCAGCTCGCTCACGCGCGCCATGATGCGGTTGACCACCTCGTTGATCTGATCCACCTGAGCCTCGCCCTGGGCGCCCTGCATCTGCACGGCTGACGGCAGCCGGTAGTCGGTGCACTCGGCCAGATCGGACAGCAGCGCGCAAAGGCCGTGAAGCGGCGCATTCCGCGCGCACTCTGACCACATCCCAGTGCGCGCGCGCCGTCTGCGCCAAGCCGAAGAACTCGATGCCATGGCGCGCACGGTCCAGCAGTTGAACACCTCGCGCATCTCCGGGATCTGCTCGGCCGCACGGGCGATGGGGTCGTGGTTGAAAAAGAATCACGTAATCGCGTGCAGGCGAGCCCCATCGGGCGCATCGAACGAGATCAGTTGTGCGGCAGGCGCGGGCCGCACAGCACGAGGTGGCCGGGCTCGAAGGGTCCTATCCAGTCTCCCACGAAGCGCGGCCCGAGGTGTGGGTGATGAGGTGCATCGTACTCCTCATGGAAATACCAGCGCACCAGGGGCTCGGAAACCATGTGCCAGGCAGCGCACCAGGCCACTGCCCTCCATATCCTCATAGCCCAGCGCGGGCGTCCGCACGAAATCGCGCTCCAGTTCAGGGTGACGCTGGCGGGGTGTGCGGCAGCGTGGGCTGGTCATGGCGGCGTGAAGGTTTCTGGAGAGCCATGGGCAAACAGTATCACCAGCGGCGGCTATCCACCGCAATGGGCTGCCAGCGCGGCATCGAGTTCCGCGCGCCGAGGCGGCTGGGCACCGGCGCGCGTGCAGTTGAGCGCTGCGGCCGTTGCGGCAAAGCGCAGCACCTGGCGCCACGCGCTCTCGGGCAGTTCCTGCAACTGGCCCGGCTGCTCGACTCCCTGCTCCAGCAGCGCAACCGACAGCGCCGCGCCAAGGTGTCTCCCGCGCCGATGGTATCCACCAGTTGCACGGCCGGCGGCTGCGCCGACACAGGGGCCTGTCCTGCACGCAGCAAGGTCGCGCCAGCCGCTCGCGCGTGGCACCACGGCCCGGGGACCCAGCGCCAGCCAGCGCGTGGCGGCCTCCAGCACCGGAACGCCGGGCGCGATAAAGGCCAGGTCCTCATCGCTGAGCTTGACCAGGTCTGCCTGGGCCAGCCAGCCAGGCGATCGCGCCGGAAGGCCTGGGCATCGCGGATCAGCGTGGGCCGCACGTTCGGGTCGAAGACGATGATGCGCCGCCCGCGCTCAGCCGCCACCAGGTCAGGATGCGCGGCCCGGCAGGGCTGTGCAGCAATGCGATGGAGCCGAACTGCAGATAGCGGCATTCGGGCGGCAACTCAGGCAGCTGGGCAGGTGCCCACAGCGTGTCCGCCGTTGCCTGCGTATAGAAGGCATAGCGGTTGGTGCCTTGCGCATGCTCGACAAAGGCCAGCGTGCTGGGCGCATCGCAGCGCTGTACCAGGCGCATGTCCACGCCGTTGCCCTGCAGGTGCGCGAAAAGGCGCTCGCCGAAGAGATCGCGCGACAGTTGCGAGACAAAGCCCGTGGCCTGCCCGAGCCGCGCGGCGCCACGGCACAGTTGGCGGGCGCGCCTCCTTCATGGCCCTGGAAGGCCAGGCCACCCGTGGCGGTGAAATCGATCAGGGCTTCGCCCGCGATGGCTATGCGCATGCGTTCTACCTCGCTGCCTGTTGGACAAAAGCATGGACACGGTCTGTGGCACGGCGGACAGCCTCCACCAGATGCGGATGGCCCGCAGCCTCACCCTGAGGGCACTTCGGCACACAGCGCGGCCACAGGGTCGGCGGCGCAGGATGGCGTGTGCCACTGCGGAGTCCATGGCCTGATCCTGGTAGGCATAGGGCGGTGTGTCATGGTGCCAGCGCTGCAGAAAAACCAGGGAACAGCGCCGGCAGCATGGCCACGGCATCCATGGACGCGCCTGCGCGATGCGCTCGCGCACCGTGGGCGCGATGAAGCCCAGGATCTTGGCAAGCCGTCGGCCGCCACGCGCTGGTTGGTGTCGCGTATCGCAGGGTTGCCGAAGCGTTCCAGCACGGTGTCGCGGTAGGCCGGCAGGTCCAGGGCCGATGCCTTGCCGGGTGTTGCAGGCGGGAATCACGTCCTGAGTCACAGGTCCCATGCCATCTGGCGTATCGCCGGCACGGCACTGCTTCGTGGATGAAGCGCAGGCCGCCAGCGTGCCGGCCCAGGCAATGCAGCTGTGGCTGGCGTTGAGGATGCGGATCTTGGCCTCCTCGTAGGGGCCACGGAAGTACCATCTCCACGCCCACGCGCTCCCAGGGCGGACGGCCTGCGACAAGCGGTCCTCTATCACCCACTGTGAAAAGCTTTCGGCCGTCACGGCGGCCGCATCGTCCCAGCCGTCGCAGCCTGCACGCGCTCGCGCAGCTCCGGCGGCAGGCGCGGGGTGATGCGGTCGACCATGGCATTCGGGCAGCTGATGTTGTGCCCAGCCCACTCGGCCAGTTCCTGCAGTTGCGCCAGTTGCATGAAGGCCAGCAGCCCGGCCAGCAGGCGATCGCCGTTGTGGCGCAGGTTGTCGCAGCTCAGCAGCGTGACCGGGCCGGCATGAGGCACAGCGGCGCAACTGCAGGATGGCGCACAGCACGCCATAGATCGTCTCTCCGGCCTGCCCTGGCGCATGCGGCCGATGTCGGCTGCAAGCTCCGGGCTGCCGGTGTCCAACACGCCGCTGCCATCGGTAGTAGCCAGCCTCGGTCACGGTGAGGGAGATGACACGTGTGCAGGGGCTGGCTCCGCGCGCAATCACGGCAGCCAGCCCGGGCGCATGGGGATCACTTCGCGCAGGGCCTCGATGCGTTGGTAGCGCACCGATCCGCCAGGCGCAATCGTCTCCAGTGTGTAAGCCCCTCCCTGGCGCCAGCGCCTCCAGCGTCTGCGCCATGTCGGAGCGCAGGTTGGCTTCCACCAGCTCCCATTGCGTGTCCCCGGCATCGATCAGCCGCTGTTGATAAGCGGCCTGGTGCGCACGGTGAAAGAACCCAGGCCCAGGTGCAGCACCGTGGGTCTGGAAAGATGCGGAACAATCGCGTTCATGGTGACCAGAGGAGATGAGGAAGAAAGGATGACTGCTCCGGGCAGCCTCTCGGGCGATCGCTCAGGCGCCTGCCAGCGTGCGTCCCTGGCGGTCGAACAGGTGCAGTGCGCAGCCGGTGTCCACGCGACGGACACCGCGTCGCCCACGGCCAGTGGCGTGCGCTCGGCCTGGCGCGCGATGAGCTGCGCCCCGCCCACGCTGACATGGATCAGCGTGTCGGCGCCAAGGCCTCGATCAGGTCCACGCGGCCCATGACCTGTCTCTGCAGCGGCATCGGTTGCGACCTGCGCTCTGGCCACGCGCAAGGCCTCAGGGCGTATGCCCAGCGTGCCGTCGGCGGGCAGGCGGCCTGCGTGGCCCCGGAGAACACAGGCAGTGCCTCGGCGGCGATCAGGTTCATCGACGGCATGCCGATGAACTGCGCAACGAACTGGTTGGCCGGATGGTCGTAGAGCGCCAGGGGTGCACCCACCTGTTCGATGCAGCCATCGCGCAACACCACCACGCGGTCGGCCAGGGTCATGGCCTCGACCTGGTCATGGGTGACATAGATGGTGGTGGCGCCCAGCGCCTTGTGCAGCAGCGGATTTCCACCCGCGTGTTGCCGCGCAGCTCCGCATCGAGGTTGGACAACGGCTCGTCGAACAGGAACACCTTGGGCGCACGCACGATGGCCCGGCCTATGGCCACGCGCTGGCGCTGCCCCGGACAGATCGCGCGGCTTGCGTTCCAGATAGGGCGTGAGGTTGAGCGTCTCGGCCGCCTGCCCGACCTTTCGGCGTATCTCCTCTTTCGGCACGCCGGCCAGGCTGGCGCGAAGGACATGTTGTCGTACACGCTCATGTGCGGATACAGCGCATAGCTCTGGAACACCATTGCCAGGTCGCGCTCGCCCGATGGCGCATGCGTGATGTCGCGCCCGTCGAGCAGCAACTGCCCCGAAGTGATGCTCTCAGCAGCGATCAGGCGCAGCAGCGTGGACTTGCCGCAGCCCGAAGGCCCGACGAGACGATGAACTCGCCGCGCTCGATGGCGAGGTCCACGCCGCAGATGATCTGCGCCTCTCCGAAGCGCTTGCGTATGTCCTGAAGTTGCAGATAGGCCATGGTTTTCCTTGTGCAGCACAAAGCCGCGAAATGGATGCCGGACGGCTGCCGGCGGCGCCAAAGGTCATGCCTGCACCAGTTGCTTCTGGCTGAACCAGCCAAACACCACGATGGGAGCGATGGCGATCAGCGAAGCGGCCGAGCTTGGCCCAGAACAGCCTTCGGGGCTGGCATACGGGCGATCAGCGTGGCCAGCGTGCCGGCCCGGGCGCTGCTCAGGTTCAGCGACCAGAAGGCCTCGTTCCAGCTCAGCACAGGCACAGCAGCCCGGTGGAAAGCAATACCGCCCACCGCCAGCAACACCACATGGCGGAACTCGGCCACAGGCCTGCGCCATCCATGCGCGCCGCTTCCAGGATCTCGTTAGGGATGTCGCCAGGCGCGCTGTAGAGCATCCAGACCATGATGGGCAGATTGGACAGCGTGAAGACGATGACCAGCACGGTGAGCGAATCCAGCAAGCCCGCCCCTTGCGCCAGCACATAGATGGGCAGCAGGGCCCCCACGGCCGGCATCATCTTGGTCGAGGAGCATCCACATGAGCACGTCGCGCGTGTGGCGGCTGCGGAAGAACGCCATGGAGTAGGCAGCAGGCACGGCGATGGCCAGGCCGATCAGGGTCGAGGCCAGGCTGGTGATCAGCGAATTGCGCGCATACAGCAGGTAGTCGCTGCGCTGCTGCACTTCGCCGAAGTTGGCCAGCGTGGGCTCGAACACGAACAGCGGCAGCACGGCAATGGCCTGCAGTTCCGTCTTGAAGGCCGTCAGGAACAGCCAGGCCAGCGGAAAGAACAGCAGCAGTGCCACGGCCCATGCCGCAGCAGCGCGCACCAGGGTGGAGAACTTGTTTTCATCATGCCTCAGTCAGGCTCTTGCCGACGATGCGGATCAGGAAGGGGAGACGATGTTGGCCAGCACCACGGCAAACAGTGCACCGGCCGAGGCCACGCCACGTCGAAGTTCATCAGCGACTGCTTGTAGATCAGGTAGGTCAGGTTGGTGCTCTCGTTGCCGGCCCGCCCGCCGTGGTGATGGCGATCTCGGCGAACACGCTGAGCAGGAAGATCATCTCGATCATCACCACCACCGCCATGGGCCGCGCCAGATGGGGCAGCGTGAGGTAGTAAAAGCGCTGCAGGGCGTTGGCCCCATCCATGCGCGCCGCCTCCATCTGCTCGCGGTCCAGCGACTGCAGCGAGGTGATGAAGATCAGGCAGGCGAAGGGCAGCCATTGCCAGGACACCATGACGATGACGGACAGCAGCGGCATCTCGGTGAGCCAGTCCACGGGCTGCAGTCCGACGGCCCTCCACAGGCTGGCCAGCACGCCATAGATCGGGTTCATCATCATGTGTTTCCACAGCAGCGCATTGACCGTGGGCATCACGAAGAACGGCGAGATCAGCAGCACCCGCACGACGCCACGCCCGGAAACGGCTCGTTGATCAACAAAGCGATCAGCACGCCCAGCACCAGGGTGATCAGCACCACGCTGGCCAGGAAGTTCAGCGTGTTCCACGGCGGGCAGGAAGTCCGGATCGGTGATGAAGAAGGCGTAGTTGTCCCAGCCGGCGAAGCGGTGCTCGCCTGGCTGCATGAGGTTGTAGTTGACGAGCGAAATAAATCGTCATCAACAAGGGCACGAGCATCCAGCACAGCAGCACGGCCACGGCAGGCGCCATCAGAGCGCGGGGCAGCAGGCGCCTGGCGGACGCCGCCCTTTCGGGAGTCTATCGGCCCTCATTTGTAGTAGCCGCTTTTCCTCATCTCGCGATCGGCCAGCGTCTGCGAGGTACTGAGCGCCTGCTCCACCGTGACCTTGCCCGACAGCGCGGCGCTCATCTGCTGGCCCACGGCAATGCCAATGGCCTGGAACTCTGGAATCGCGACGTACTGCACGCCGGCATAGGGCGACTTGGGCTCAGTCGCATCGGTCAGGCTCACGCTGTCGATGGCCCGCTTCTCGGCTGCAGCAAAGCCCGCCACCTTCTGGAACTCGGCATTGGCATGGGTGGACTGGCGCGTTCCTGTAGGCACAGCACGCCAGCCGTGCTCCTGCGCAACCAACTGCACATACTCCCTGGGGTGGCCCACACGAAGACCTGGGCCGCATCGGCCTTCTTCGAGCTGGAGGGTATGGCGGGTTCCAGGTCCACAGCCAGGTCGATCCCTTGGGCGTGCTGGCCACGGGTGCAGCCACGCAAGGCCACCTTGTCGGCCACCTTGGATTGCTTGGGGTCGCTCACGAAGGAGGCGGCGATGCTCGCATCCGCAGGCGCCGCACTTGCCCTCGTTGAACAGGGCCAGGTTCTCATTGAAGCTGTTGGCCGAGGCGCCCGGGGGCCATAGGCCTTCATCAGGTCCACGCATAGAAACCACGGCCTTCTTCCAGGCGGGTGTATCGATCTGCGGCCTCCACTGCATGTCGAACCATTGGCCGCCGAAGGTATTGGCCATGGTGGTGATCAGGGCCATGTTGTCTCCCCAGCCCGGCTTGCCGCGCAGGCAGATGCCGTAGACCCCGGCGGGATCGTGGACCCTGGAGGCGAACTCCGGACCTGCTCCCAGGTGGGCTGTCGGGCATCTGAAAACCCGCCTTGTCGGCCAGGTCCTTGCGGTACATGAGGATGGAACCTTCGCCATAGAAGGGCGAGGCATAGAGCTTGCCTTCGTAGGACAGGCCTTCGCGGATGGTGGGCAGCAGGTCGGCCGCGTCATAGGCGGCATCGGTGGCAATGGGCGCAGCCAGCCTTCTTCGACCAGATCGGCACCTCGTAGATGCCCACGGTCATCACATCGAACTGGCCGCCCTTGGTGGCGATGTCGGTGGTCACGCGCTGGCGCAGCACGCCTTCTTCAGCGTCACCCATTTGAGCGTGATGTCGGGGTGGGCCTTCTCGAACCGGGGGTGAGCTTTTGCATCTCGATCATGTGGCCGTTGTTCACGGTGGCGATCACGAGTTCGGTGCCGGCGAGTGCGCCCGCTGCGGCAGTGGCCATGGCCCATGTGAGGCTGGCCTTGAGCAAGCTGGCATTTTGTCTCCTTGTTCCCTGGTCTTCGAATGCTGGATCACCGCGCCTCCATCCCGGCTGCGGATGAGGCATTGTGGCGACGGCCTCGTGCCTGGACTGGTACGACAGATGCGCCTTTCGATACTTTTATGCGCAGCCAGGCCGGTGATATCCCTTGCCCAATGCATCAAACCATGCCTCTGCTGCGGTGCGTTCCGACCTCCTAAATTCCGTTCATCCGCATCTCCGAGGCAGACCATGGCCGTGCAGCGCATCCTGTTCCACCGAGTGCACTCGGCGAGTCCCCCTTCTGGCACCCGCAGGAACACCGGCTCTACTGGTGCGATATCCAGGACCGGCACATCCATTCGTGAGGAGCCGCCACAGGCCTGCACCGCAGCTGGGCCACGCCCAGCGAACCGGGCTGCTGCGCTCCCACGGACCGGGGCCGCATCGTGGTGGGGCTGCGCGATGGCTTCGGCCTGCTGGACACCGCCACAGGACACACCGAAATGATCGCCCGCCTGGACCATGATCCGCAGCAGCTGCGGCTCAACGACAGGCGCTGCGACCGCGCCGGGCGGCTGTGGGCGGGTCACTGTTCTCGCCCAAGACGGCGCCCGATGCCGCGCTGTGGTGCCTTCGCGCGGACGGCGCCGGAGCTACGCCGTTCAGCGCATGGCAGGCGACTGCACCACGGCCAACGGCCTGGCCTTCAGCCCGATGACGACTGGATGTACTGGGCAGACACGCCAGCCCACCGCATACAGACCGCTTTGCCTTCGACCTGGACTCCGGCACGCTGGGCACGCGCTCGCTGTGGAAGGCCTTCGCGCCCAAGGCCGAGGCAGGCTCTGTGGCGGCCGCCCCGACGGCGCCAGCGTCGACGTCCGGGGCAACTACTGGGTGGCCATGTACGAAGGCGGCTGCGTGCTGCAACTGAGTCCCGAGGGCGATGTGCTGCAGCGCCTGGACACGCCCGTGCGCTGCCCACCATGGTCTGCTGGAGAGAGGGACCTGCGCACGCTGTACATCACCTCGGCCGGACACGGCCGCCCGATCCGGAGCGATCGGCGCAGGTGCCTGCCGGCGCACTGATGGAGTGCCGTGTCGATGTGCCGGGCCTGCCGGTGAACAGCTTCCGCGAAGCCTGAGCCTGCTCGGCCCCGGCAACGTGTTGCCAGGGGCGTCAGGCCCGCATGCGCTGCAACAGTCCTGCGGTCGATGCATCGAGCTGCACCACATCGCCGCTGGCCAGGCGCTGCTGCGGTCGCGCGCCAGCAGCTTGCCCAGTTCCACCCCCCATTGGTCGAAGCTGTTGAGGCCCCACAGCGCGCCCGCCACGAACACGCGGTGCTCCTGCAAGGTAATCAGCGCACCCAGCGCCGCCGGCGTGAGCGCATCCAGCAGTACGAAGGTACTGGGCCGGTTGCCCAGGAAGTGGCGATGGCCATCATCGCAGGAACGCCCTGCATCAAGGCTGGGCCTGGGCCAGAGCGTTGGCCAGCAGTTGCTCATGGTGGCCCTGCAGGCCGTGCGACAGCCGCTGCACGATGATCTCCAGCGGCACGATGTCCGTACCCTGGTGCGGCATCTGGAAGAAGGCATGCTGCCCATCCGTACCAGCTCGCCCAGAGCACGGGGCTGAGCCAGTGCCAGCAGCCGGCCTGGCGGTCCACGCGCTTGCCATTGCTCTCCATCTCCAGTTGCTGCAGATGGGCCGGCAGGCGCCGCAGAATGCGTGGTAGGGCGCAATGCAGCGGCTGGCAAAGCCAACAGATTGCGGTTCCAGACATCGAGCAGGCCCAGGCGCACGGGCAGGTTGGCCTGCAGCGGTGCCGATGCGGAAATGGTGGTCCATGGCATGCGCGCCGGCCAGCAGGTCGCGGAATGCCGCAGCTCCACGGCGAGGGCCACGGGCAGCCCGATCGCCGACCACGGCGAATAGCGCCCGCCCACCCAGTCCCAGAAACCGAAAGTGGTGGTGATGCCCATCTGCGCAGCCGCCGAGGCATTGGTGGTCAGCGCCACGAAATGCCGCGCCACATCTTCACCGCCCTGCGCATGGAACCATTGCAGCGCACTGCGCGCATTGGTCAGCGTCTCCTGCGTGTTGAAGACCGAGGCCACGATGAACAGCGTGCTGCGCGCTGCAGCCCATCGAGCACCGATTGCAGCTCATGCCCATCCACGTTGGAGACGAAGTGCATGCGCCGCCGTGCATCGCCACATTCCCTGCAGCGCCTGCACGGCCATCTGCGGCCCCAGGCCCGATCCACCGATGCCCATGCACACCACATCGGTGATGCCGGCATCGGCCCTCACGCGCTCGGCATAGGCCAGCATGGCATCCAGCGTTTCGTGCACCTGGGCGGGGCCCATGCCAGGCCCGGCGGCGACTCGCCGCGCGGGCAGCGCAGCAACGCGTGCAGCACGGCGCGGCCCTCGCTGCCGTTGACGTGCTCGCCGGCGAACATGGCATCGCGCTGCTGCTCCACTGCGCACTCGCGCGCCAGACGCAACAGCAGCGCCTCGGCTGGTGCATCCCAGAGGTTCTTGGACAGGTCTGCAAAACAGTGTGGCGCCTCCTGGCTGGGGTGCGCGAACCGGCCGGGATCATCGGCAAAAGGCGTGGCGCAGATCGAAGCCCTTGCGCAGGGCCAAGGCATGGTGGTGCAGCGCAGGCCGAACAGTGGCATGGTCGCAGCGCGGGGCTGGGGAATGACGGACAGCATGGGATAAAAGTAATCTGATTACCAAATCGACAACACATCTCTGGAACAAAACCTCAATACCTTCCTATAATTTATCCGATTCCTCAAAATTTTGGTAACCAAGTTACCAAAATAGACACACCAACTTGTGGAACAGCATGGGTTTCGATCTGGTTTTGTTCGGTGGCACGGTGATCTCGCATGGCGCAAGCTCATGCCCGCGCTGTTCAGGCGTTCCGCCACGGCACCCTCCCGAGGGGTCGCATCCTGTGCGTGGGTCGCGATGATCTGGTGACGACCAGTACCGCGCGCTCATCCAGGGCCGCTTCGAAAGGTGGAACTGTCCGGCGCCCCAGTCAGAGGAGTTCTCGCGTTTCGCGGCCCTGCTGCACTACCTGCGCATGGACCTGTCGCAACCCGCCGACTACGAGCGCCTGGCCACGGCGCTGAACACCCGCAGCGCCGAGACGGTGGTGATGTACCTGGCCACTGCGCCCAGCCTGTTCACCACGGTCTGCGAGCAGATTGCCGCCGTGGGCCTGAATGGCCCGCAGACGCGCGTGGTGCTGGAAAAAGCCGCTGGGCCACGACCTGGCCTCAACCAGGCCATCAACGCCACGCTGCGCAAGGTCCTGCGCGAAGAGCAGGTGTTTCGCATAGACCACTACCTGGGCAAGCCCTCGGTCCAGAACCTGCTGGCCCTGCGCTTTGGCAACGCACTGTTCGAGCCACTGTGGCGGCGCGAGACCATTGCCAACATCCAGATCACCATTGCCGAGGAACTGGGCGTGGAAAGCCGTGGCGCCTTCACGACCAGACCGGCGCGCTGCGCGACATGGTGCAAAACCATGCCCTGCAACTGCTGTGCGCCATCGGCATGGAGCCGCCGATCAACGCCTCGGCCCACGCCATCCGCGACGAAAAGCTCAAGGTGCTGCAGTCGCTCAAGCCCTGGACGCCGGAAACCTGAGCCAGCACGTGGTGCGCGGCCAGTACCTGGCCAGCGCCAGCCAGGGCCAGCCCGTGCCCGCCTACCAGCAAGAGAAAGGCGTGGCGGCCGGCAGCCAGACCGAGACCTTCGTCGCCCTGCGCACCGAGATCTGCAACTGGCGCTGGGCCGGCGTGCCCTTCTACATCCGCACCGGCAAGCGGCTGGCAGGCCGGGATGCGCGCATCGTCGTGAACTTCCGGCCCGTGCCCCATCCATCTTCCGCTCGCCCCTGTCCGAAGCCAACCGCCTGGTCATCAGCCTGCAACCCAGGACGGCCTGGGCTGCACCTGCTGGCCCAAGGCGCCACCAGCAGCAGGCCGAGCCTTCGCTGGCTCCCGTGCACCTGAACCTGGACTTCGACCAGCGCTTCGGCGCCAAGCGCGTGGGCGCCTACGAGCGCCTGTTGCTGGACGTGATCGCCGGGCGGCTGAATCTGTTCGTGCGTAGCGACGAACAGGAACGAAACCCTGGCGCTGGGTGGAACCCATACTGCAGCACTGGCGCAACGATCTCTCGGGGCCGCGCGGCTATGCGGCTGGCAGTTGGGGGCCCAGCGCGGCCAGCGCCATGATTGCGCGGGATGGGTTTTTGTTGGGCGAGGGTTTGAGGCTCCCCTGAGGCGCTTCGCGCCTTCCCCTCTCTCGCTGCGCGGGAGGACGACAACATCGCTGCGGGGCGGCCCTTGCTCGCTGTCCCTGACGCTGGGGCGCGCCGGTTTCAGGCGATGCGCTCGGCCTGCTGCGCGGCCTATAGCCCGCGGGGCGCTGGATCATTGGGAACCTACAATGAGGCCCCGAGAGACAGCCACACCATGAATCCTGCTGCGCCGGCTGCCGATGCCGCCCCTTCCTCCTGATCGATCCCAAGCTCGCCATGGGATGGATGCACACGACGCTTTTGACGACGGCTGCGCAACTGCACCATCTTCCCAAGGTCGATGTGCCCGAGATCGCGTTCGTGGGCCGCTCCAATGCCGGCAAGTCCACCTGCATCAACACGCTGACGCAGCAAAGCAGCTGGCCTTCGCCTCGAAGAAGCCCGGCCGCACGCAGCATCAACCTGTTCTCCCTGGGCAAGCAGGGCGTGACCGACGCCGTGCTGGCCGATCTGCCCGCCTACGGCTACGCCGCCGTGTCGCGCACGGACAAGCAGCGCTGGCAGCGCGTGATGCTGAACTATCTGGTCAGCCGCGAGAGCCTGACGGGCATCGTGTTGCTGTGCGATCCGCGACTGGGCCTGACCGAACTCGACGAAGCCTTGCTCGATGCCCTGCGCCCGCGCGTGCAGGAGAGCCTGAAGTTCCTCGTGCTGCTGACCAAGGCCGACAAGCTCACGCGCGCCAGGCAGGCCAGGTGCTGTCCATCACGCGGCTCAATGCCGGCGGTGGCGAGGTGCGCATGTTCTCCGCGCTCAAGAAGCGGGGTGTGGACGAGGTGGCCCAGCTGCTGTGGCACTGGAGCCATCCCGAAGGGCTGGCCAGCCGGCCGCCGCTGCACCGCAGGCGGACGTCGCAGCCGCGACGCCCGGCGAGCGACAGCCCCAAGATTAGCGCCTGGAGGCGCTCGTGTAGCCAGCGCCCCGCAAGAGCGCAACATGGTGACCACCTGCATTCGCGAGCTGCCTCACGGCATCCATCTGCACTGCCGCGTCAGCGCTGAGCCAACCAGGCCGTTGCTGCTGTTCCTGCACGGTTTTCCGAGGACAGCTTCATCTGGGAAGGCATGCTGGAGCAGTTCGGCGCGCAATGGCGTTGCGTCGCCCCCGATCTGCGGGGCTTTGGCCATTCAGCCAGCCGGCCGGCGTGGAGCAGTACAAGGCCAAGCACCTGCTGCAGGATCTGGCGGCGCTGATCGCCATCGAAAGCCCTGGCGCACCCGCAGCCTGCGTGATCGCCCACGACTGGGGGGTGCCCTGGCCTGGGGTCTGGCCAATCGCCATCCCGGGCTGATGCAGCGGCTGATGATCCTCAACGCCCCGCATCCAGGCGCCTTTCTGCGCGAGTTGCTGGACAACCCGTGCAGCAGGCCGCAAGCCAGTATGCATTTCCTGCGCCGCCCGACGCACCGCCCTGCTGGCCGACAACGACTGGCAGCGCATGCTGGGATTTTTCCGCACACCGCAGGGCGAGTTGCCCGGCTGGCTCCGCCGCAGTTGCAGCAGCGCTACCGCGAGCACTGGGACCTGGGCGTGCAAGGCTCCTGCCACTACTACGGCGCCAGTCCCTGGTGCCGCCCCAGCCGAAGACCCGGACTCAGCCGACGCACTGCGCAACCTGAGGCTGCCGCCCGAGATGCTGGACATCGGCGTGCCCACGCATGTGCTCTGGGGCGACAGCGACCCGGCGCTGCAGCCCGCCCTGGTCGAAGGCCTGGAGCCGTGGGTGCCGCGCCTGACGGTGCAGCACCTGGCAGGCACTTCCGCACTGGGTCGTGCACGAGCAGCCAGATGCGGTGCGGCAAGCGCTGGAGCAGTTCCTGTCCGCCCCGTTCAGTAGACCGAAGGCTCGCCCTCGGGCCGGGTCTTGAAGCGCCTGTGCACCCAGTAGTACTGGTCGGGCATGGTGCGAATCGCCGCTTCAGCTCGCGGTTCATGCGTGCCGTGTCGGCCTCGGCATCGTCGGTGGGAAAGTCCGTCCAGGCCGGCGTGATCTCGGCCACGTAGCCCGTGGGCGTCATGCGCGTATACATGCCCAGCACCTTGGCCCGGCCCAGGCGTGCAAAGCGCGACAGCGAGGGGATGGTGGCCGCGTTCACGCCGAAGAAGGCACGAAGACCGAGTCGTTGCGGCCGAAGTCCATGTCGGGCAAAAGGTACAGCAGCCCGCCCTTGCGCAGGCTGGAGATGATGGGCTTGACCCCGTCGGCGCGGTTGAGCATGCGCACATCACGCAAAGCGCTGGCGCCCTGACATGAACCACTCATCGACCGCAGGGTCCGGATGGGTGGAGAAGATCGAGGTGAAAGGCCGCGTGGTGTGCAGCGGCAGCGCCAGGCCCCACATCCATGCTGTAGAAATGCGGCGCGAACAGGATGGTGGGCGTATCGCCATCGAGCTCATGCACGGCGCCCTGCAGCTTCACGCGCTCGGCCACCACCTCGCGCAGCGCGGCCCACAGCCAGCTGCGGTCCAGCCAGGTCTGGCAAAGACGATGAAGTTGCTGCGCGCCAGCTCCACGCGCTGCGCCTCGGTCAGCTCGGGAAAGCACAGCGCAAGATTGCGCAGCGCCACCTTGCGGCGCGGCGCAGCCAGCTGAACAGCACACGCCCCAGAAACGCACCCCCCCGCAGCCACGGCAGCGGCATCCAGCCAGCGACCGCATCAGCCACACGCCGATGCGCCCGCTCATGCACCCACCTCGCCAGCAGGTGCTTCACGGCGCGGCTGCTTGGCGCATAACCCCAGGTACTGCTGCGGGCATTGGCGGATGGTCTGCTCCATCGCCTCGTTGATCTGCTGCACCGCAGCTTCCAGATTCTCGGACAAGGGCACGGGCAACTCCTCAAGATACAGCGCATAGCCCCGCCCCCAGGACAAGCGCTCACAACGGGCCACGATCACCGCGGCCCCCGTCTGCAACGCCAGCCGCGCCGCCAGCGTCATCGTATAGGCATCACGGCCGAAGAACGGCGACCAGACGCCCTGCCCTCGGGCGGAACCTGGTCTGGCAGCAGCCCACGGCCGCGCCCTTGCGCAGCGCCTTGATCATCTGGCGCACGCCAGGCCAGCGTGGTCGGCACGGCCTGCACGCCGGGGCGGTTGCGCGCCGTCTCCATGACGCGGGCCAGCCAGGGCTGGCGCGCGGGGCGGTGAGAATGGTGATCTCGCCATGCTCGGCCGACCATTGCCGCGCCGCATGCTGCACTGACAGCTCGAAGCAGCCCAGGTGCGGCGTCAGAAAGATGATGCCGCGCCCGGCCGCGTAGGCCCAGCGCACGCATTCCTCGTTGTGCATCTCGCAGCTCGGCTGCCTGCCCATCCACATGCGCGGCAGCTCCGCCACCATGCGCCCCGCGTGTCCACGGCCGGCGCCACGGCGCCCAGGCCGTAGCCGGCCTGCCGGGCGTTGGCCAGAAAGCGGCGCCGGTACGTGGGCGAAGCAGCGAACGCCACCCAGCCCATGAGCGCGCCAGGGGTGCAATAGCCACAAAGGCAGTGCAGCAAACAGTCGGAACAGGGATGGCATTAAAATGATGGGTGTCGCTGAGTTAACTGAGCAACTTGCAGAGCGACGTTAAACAATTTCTGCTAAAGCGTTCGCCAGAGCTCCTGCAGCAGGCAGCGCCCAGCAAAAAAGCTGCAACCAGGAGTTTATTCATATGGCGAACGACTTTCTTTCACCTCGGAATCCGTCTCTGAAGGCCATCCGGACAAGGTGGCTGACCAGATCTCTGACGCGATCCTGGACGCCATTTTCGCCCAAGACCCGTACAGCCGCGTGGCAGCCGAGACGCTGACCAACACGGGCCTGGTGGTTTTGGCAGGTGAGATCACCACCGGCGCAAACGTCGACTACATCCAGGTCGCACGCGACACCATCAAGCGCATCGGCTACGACAACACCGACTACGGCATCGACTACAAAGGCTGCGCCGTGCTCGTGGCCTACGACAAGCAAAGCCAGGACATCGCCAGGGCGTGGACAAGGCCAGCGATGACGAGCTCAACACCGGCGCCGGCGACCAGGGCCTGATGTTCAGCTACGCCTGCGACGAGACGCCCGAGCTGATGCCCGCGCCCATCTACTACGCGCACCGCCTCGTCGAGCGCCAGGCCCAGCTGCGCAAGGACGGCCGCCTGCCCTTCCTGCGCCCCGATGCCAAAGCCAGGTGACCATGCGCTACGTGGACGGCAAGCCCCACAGCATCGACACCGTGGTGCTGTCCACCCAGCACAGCCCCGACCAGTCAGAAACCGCCACCAAGATGAAGGCCAGCTTCACCGAAGCCATCATCGAGGAAATCATCAAGCCCGTGCTGCCCTCCGAGTGGCTGCAGGACACAAGTACCTGATCAACCCCACGGGACGCTTCGTTGTCGGCGGCCCCCAGGGCGATTGCGGCCTGACCGGCCGCAAGATCATCGTCGACACCTACGGCGGTGCCTGCCCCATGGCGGCGGCGCCTTCAGCAGCAAGGACCCGACCAAGGTGGACCGCAGCGCCGCCTACGCCGCGCGCTACGTGGCCAGAACATCGTGGCCGCCGGCCTGGCACGCCAGTGCCAGATCCAGGTAGCCTACGCCATCGGCGTGGCACGCCCGATGAACATCACGGTCTACACCGAGGCACGGGCGTCATCCCCGACGCCGAGATCGCCAAGCTGGTGGCCGCGCATTTCGACCTGCGCCCCAAGGGCATCATCCAGATGCTGGACCTGCTGCCCCATCTGCAGCAAGACCGCCGCCTACGGCCACTTTGGCCGTGAAGAGCCCGAATTCACCTGGGAGCGGACGGACAAGGCAGCCGTGCTGCGCTGCGGCCGGCCTGTAAAGACGCCCTCGCCACCGACAAGCCCCATGCAGGCCCCGCCTTCATGGGGCTTTTTACGTCAGTGTCCTTGCTGGCACCCGGTCCTGGCCTCTTCGCTCTGGCGGACAGCCTTAGCTCACTACCGCTTGGACCCTGGTAAGCGTTTCCTTCACCCTCCGACGCACAGCGCCAAGCCCATGCCCTCCACCACCCAGCTACTGGTCGCAGACCCCCAGAACGACTTCTGCGATCTGCCTGAGGACTGGTGTCCTGGCGGGCAACGTCCCAGCCTTCCGTGACGGGCGCCCATGCCGACATGCAGCGGCTTGCCGGTTGGATACGGCGCGAGGGGCGAAATTGACGAGATCATGGTGACGCTGGACTCGCACCAGCGCTATGACGTACCCACCCGCCTTCTGGCAGCAGGGCGATGGCAGCGAGTAGTGCCGTTCACCCCTATCACGGCGGCGCAGGTGCGGGCGGGGGTGTTCCGGCCGCGCAACGCCGAGGCGCTGCAGCGCAGCCTGGACTATCTGGATGCACTCGAAGCCAACAGCCGCTACACGCTGATGGTCTGGCCCGTGCACTGCGAGGTGGGCAGCTGGGGCCACGGTATCCATGCCGATGTGCTGGCGGCCTGCGGCGACTGGCAGCAGCAGCGCCAGCGCGCCGTGTACAACGTTTTCAAGGGCTCAATCCTGGACCGAGCACTACAGCGCGCTGCTGGCCGAGGTCCCGACCCGGCCGATCCGGCGACCTTGCTGAATACGGCCTTGCTGGAGCAGCTGGGCCAGGCAGACATACTGGTGGTCGCGGGCAGGCGAGCAGTCACTGCGTGCGCTCCACGGTCGAGCATCTGGTCGAGCACCTTCCCCCATCCTGAGCGCATCGTGCTGATGCATGACGCCATGAGCCCGGTGCCGGGCTTCGAGTCCGCGCACCATGATTTTTTAGCAGCCATGCAGGCCGCGGATTGCGGCTGGCCTCCAGCCAAGAACTCCACCTGTAGGGGCCGGACCGCCTTCCCGCGCGCAGCCCCTTTCCTGTTTCCCCAGCATCGCACCATGGCTCCATCATCACCAGCCTGCTCGACACCGATCTCTACAAATTCACGATGTGGCAGGCCATGCTGCACCAATCCCCAGACCGAGCCGAGTACGAGTTCGTCTGCCGCACGAAGACAGCCTTCCCACTGGCCGAGCTGCTGCCCGGGTGGAGCGCGAGCTGGACGCCCTGTGCGCGCTGCGCTTCACGCCCGAAGACCTGGCCTACCTGGGCGGGCTGCGCTTCATGAAAACGACTTCATCGACTTTCTGCGCATCTTCCAGTTCAACGCGCCTTCATCCGTGCCTGGGCCGATGGCGACACCCTGCACATCGAGGCCAAGGGCCCCCAGGTCCATGTGATGGGCTTCGAGATCTATGTGCTGGCCATCGTCAACAGAGCTGTATTTCCGGCGCTTCGACGCCGAGGCGGCGCTGGCTGAAGGCCGCAGGCGCCTGGCCGGCAAGATCGAGCGCCTGCGCCACCTGGCCTGCGAGGGCCAGGCTGCGCAATCCCTTCGAGCTGTTCGACTTCGGCGTGCGCCGGCGCTTCTCAGGCGCCTGGCAGCGCGAGTGGTCAGGCCTTTGCCACGCAGACGGCGCAGTGGTTCAAGGCACGTCCAACGTGCTGCTGGCTCGCGACTTCGGCATCGTGCCCATAGGCACCATGGCCCATGAGTACCTGCAGAGCTACCAGGCCCAGGGCGTGCGCCTGCGCGACTTCCAGATCGCCGCGCTGGAGGACTGGGTGCAGGATACCAGGGCGACCTGGGCGTGGCCTGACCGACACCGTGGGCATGGATGCCTTCCTGGCCGATTTCGACATGTACTTCGCCAAGCTCTTCGACAGGCTGCGCCACGACTCAGGCGACCCGTATGCCTGGGGCGAGAGGCCATCGCCCACTACCAGAAGCTGCGCATAGACCCCCAGGCCAAGCGCCTGGTGTTCTCCGACAGGCTGGACCTGGACACGGCCCTGGCCCTGTACCAGCGCTTTGCCGACCGCATACAGCTGGGCTTCGGCATCGGCACGCGGCTGACCAACGACATGGGGCTGGAGACCATCAACATCGTGATGAAGCTCACCCACGCCAACAGCCAGCCCGTGGCCAAGATCTCAGACTCGCCGGGCAAGACGCTGTGCAACGACGAAACCTATCTGGCCTATCTGCGCCAGGTCTTCGGCCTGGCCCAGCCTGTCGCCGTCTGATACCGCCCGACACCGCCTGACATCGCCTGACACCGCCAGCTCCATTCATGCTGCGCATCACCATTGCCCAACTCAACCCCACCGTCGGCGACATCGCCGGCAACGTGGCCCACATGGCCGAGGCCGCTGCCCGCGCCGCGCGCGCGCTGCAGGCCGACCTGCTGGTCTTTCGAGCTGTCGCTGTGCGGCTACTACCCTGGCGACCTGCTGGACGAGCCCGCCTTTCGCGAACGCCTGGAGCAAGGCTTGCAGCAGCTGCTGCAGGCCACGCGCCAGTGGCCGCAATTGCACTGGGTCATCAGCGCGCCCACGCGTGCCAGCGGGCCCAGCAAGCCGCTGCACAACAGCCTGCTGGTGCTCAAGGACGGCGCCGTGCGCCTGCGCTGACAAGCAGCTGCTGCCCACCTACAACATCTTCGACGAGCGCCGCCACTGAGCCCGGCCCCGACGCGGCAAGGTGCTGCGCATAGGCCAGGCCCAGGTGGGCTTTCTGGTGTGCGAGGACGGCTGGAACGACGCCGGTGCCGACTACGCCACCAACCCCTTCGCGCGCATGGCCGACGCCGCGCCCGACCTGGTGGTCAGCATCAACGCCAGCCCCAGCCACCTGGGCAAGCGCGAGCAGCGCCACGAGATCTTCGGCCAGGCGGCCACGCGCCACGGCCTGCCCATCCTCTATGTAGAATCAGATCGGCGGCCAGGACCAGATCGTGTTCGACGGCGCCTCCTTCGCGGTGGAGCCCGGGCGCGGCGTGGTCTTCGAGGCCGAGCGCTTTGTCGACCTGCGCACGCTGCAGTTCGACGACGGACGCTTCCTCGACGCAGCCGGCCAGCCCTGCATGAGCGTGCCGGCCGAAGCCTGCCCACCATGGAGTTCTACCGCCGCCAGATCGTGCTGGGCCTGCGCGACTATGCGCGCCGCTGCGCTTCACGCGCGCGGTGGTGGGCAGCTCAGGCGGCATCGACAGCGCACTGACCCTGGCCCTGGCGGCCGAGGCCCTGGGCGCGGACAACGTGGTGGCCGTCACCATGCCTTCGCGCTTTTCGTCGAGCGGCTCGGTCGATGACTCGGTGATCCTGTGCCGCAACCTGGGCATCACGCTGCACGAGCACCCGATCCGCGAGCTGGTCGACGGCTATGCGCGCCAGTTCGAGGCCAGCTTCGGCCAGCCGCTGCAGGGCCTGCCGCTGGAGAACCTGCAGGCACGCATCCGCGGCACCACGCTGATGGAGTACTCCAACGCCTTCGGCCACCTGCTGCTGACCACGGGCAACAAGTCCGAGATATCGGTGGGCTACTGCACGCTGTATGGCGACACCAACGGCGGCCTGGGCCTGCTGGGCGATCTGTACAAGACCGAGGTCTTCGAGCTGTCGCGCCACGTCAACCGCAGTGCGGGCCGCGAGCTGATTCCCCAGGCCATCATCGACAAGCCGCCCTCGGCCGAGCTGGCGCCCGACCAGAAGGACGAGGACAGCCTGCCGCCCTATGCGGTGCTGGACGAAATCCTCAAATACGCCATCGAGGGCCGGCACCTGTCCACCGCCGAATACAGCACGGCCGAGCGCTTTGTGACCCAGCTGCTGGGCCAGCCCGGCGGTGCCGAGCTGGTTGACCGCGTCAAGCGCATGATCTTCCGCAGCGAGTACAAGCGCCGGCAGGCCGCCCATACTGCGCGTGCGCCCGCGCGCCTTCGGCACAGGCCGCCAGATGCCCATTGCCGCCCACTACGAATGAAGCCAGAGTGAAGCCACCGAGCCTGTTTATGCAAGAGACTGCCGCAATGGGCGCCCCACCGAAACCCGGCCACCAGCGAGCGCGTGCACACCGCCGTGCTGATCGGGCGCTTCCAGCCGCTGCACAACGGCCACATGGCCCTGCTGCGCGCGGCGCTGGAGCGTGCCGAGCAGATCGTCGTCGTGCTGGGCAGCGCCTGGCAGGCGCCAATCCCAAATCCCTTCAGCTGGCAGGAACGCGCGCAGATGCTGCGCGAGCGCTGCCGCCGGCCGACGCGGCCCGCCTGCATTGCGTGCCCGTGCGCGACTATTACAACGAACCGCTGTGGGTACAGGCCGTGCAGCAGGCCGTGCAGTCCTGCGTGCCCGAAGGCGCCAGCGTGGCCCTGGTCGGCCATTTCAAGGATGCGACCAGCGGCTGCCTGGCGCGCTTTCCGCGCTGGCAACTGATCAGCCTGCCGCGCCTGGGCCAGTTCGACGCCACGCCGCTGCGCGACATCTGCTTCGGCGAATCCGGCGTGGACTTCGAGGCCCTGGCCGCCCAGGTGCCGCCCGCCACCCTGCAGTTCCTGCGCCAATGGGCCACCACGCCCGTCCATGCGCAGATGTGCGAGGAATGGCGCATGCTGGCCCGTACCGCCAGGCCTGGGCTGCGGCGCCCTACCGCCCGTCTTCGTGACCGTGGACGCACTGCTGCGCTGCCGCGTGCCGCACGAAGGCGCGCAACAGGACCACATCCTGCTGATACGCCGCGGCCATGCCCCGGGCCTGGGCCTGTGGGCGCTGCCGGGCGGCTTCCTGGAGCCGCGCGACACGCTGTGGCAGTCCTGCCTGCGCGAGTTGCGCGAGGAGACCTGCTCCACGCTCAGCGAGGCCGACCTGCAGGCGGCCCTGCAGTCCGTGCAGGTCTTCGACCATCCCGACCGCAGCCTGCGCGGGCGCACCATCACCCATGTGCACTATCTGGACCTGGGCGTGCTGCCCTCGCTGCCGCCCGTGCAGGGCGGCGACGATGCGGCACTGGCGCGCTGGGTGGCCGTCTGCGACCTGCCCGCCATGGAAGCGCGTTCTTCGAGGACCACTTCCAGATCCTACGCCAGTTCCTGCCTTCCGGTGCAACAGCCCCTGGCGGACACGGGCGCGAAATCGGCTAAAACCGGAGATTGCGGCGCCATCTTGCGCCGCAATACCGTTTTTCCGGGCTTCCCGTGTTCCCCGCGATTGAATGACTACCACCCTACAGATCCGACCCGCCACCCCGATGACGCCGAGCTCATCGTCCGCTTCGTGCGCGAACTCGCCGTCTATGAAAAAGCCGAGCATGAAGTCCCGGCCACGCCAGAGCATGTGAAGCGCACCCTGTTTGCCGACAACCCGCCGTCTTCGGCCTGATCTGCCTGCATGGCGACCAGCCCGTGGGCTTTGCGGTCTACTTCTTCAATTACTCGACCTGGCAGGGCCGCCACGGCCTGTACCTCGAAGACCTCTACGTCACGCCCGAGGCGCGCGGCCTGGGCGCGGGCACGGCGCTGCTGCGCCGGCTGGCGCAGATCGCCGTCGAGAAGGACTGCGGCCGCTTCGAGTGGAGCGTGCTCGACTGGAACCTGCCCTCCATCGAGTTCTACGACCGCCTGGGCGCCCTGCCCCAGACCGGTGGATCCGCTACCGCGTGACCGGCGACACCCTGCTGGAGATGGCGCGCGAGCCAGCTGAGGCCGGCCTCCTTCGTCTGCCTACTCGGGCTCCACGCCCTGGCGCACGGCCTGCTCGACCACCTCGCGCGTCAGCGTGGGCACGAAGGTCTCGATGAAGGCATAGGCATAGCGCAGCCAGGCGCCCTTGCGCAGGCCCAGCCGCGTGGTGTTGACCTCGAACAGGTGGCCGGCGTCCAGCGTGCGCAGGCCCTGGTCACGCTCGGCATCCAGCGCCACCGAGGCGACGATGCCCACGCCCATGTCCAGCTCCACATGGGTCTTGATCACGTCGGCGTCCATGGCCGTGAGCACCACGTCAGGCTCCAGGCCTTCGCGCGCAAAGGCCTCGTCGATGTGGGCGCGGCCCGTATAGCCCTGCTCGTAGGTGATGATGGGAAAGCGCGACAGCGCCTCCAGCGTCAGCGCCTGCTGCGACTGCGGCAGCGGGTGGCCGGCGGCACGACCACGCCGTGCGTCCAGCGGTAGCAGGGCAGCGCGACCAGGCCTTCATAGCCGGCCAGCGCCTCGGTGGCCACGCCGATGTCGGCCTCGCCGCTGCGCAGCATCTGCGCCACCTGCTCAGGGCGAGCCCTGGTGCAGGTGCAGGCGCACCTGCGGATAGCGCTGGCGGAAGTCGCGCACCACATGGGGTAGCGCATAGCGGGCCTGGGGTGGGTGGCGGCAATCGACAGCCGGCCCTGCTCGCTGGCGCTGAAGTCGGCGCCCACGCGGCGCAGGTTGTCGGCCTCCAGCATCAGGCGCTCGACGATGGGCAGCAGCGCCTCGCCGGGCGGCGTCAGCCCCGGTCAGCCGCTTGCCTGCGCGGATGAAGATCTCCACGCCCAGTTCTTCCTCCAGTTCGCGGATCTGCCGGCTCACGCCAGGCTGGGAGGTGTGCAGCGTGTGGGCCACCTCGGTCAGGCTGTAGCCGCGGCGCACGGTTTCGCGCACATAGCGCAGTTGCTGGAAGTTCATGGGCAAGGCTCCGCCTGGGGCCGGTGCGGCCCAGGCCTGTGGAAGGCAAAGCAGAAAGGAAGAAAGAGGGGACGGCGAGAGCTTTCCAGGCCGAACAGGCCACGGCCGGCTCATCAGGGCATCGGCCGCTGCCTCGCGGGTAGCTCCAGCAGCTCGATCAGATTGCCTGCGGGGTCTCGCGCATAGCAGCGCCGGCCCTCGCTCACGGGCGCCACCTCCAGCGCCAGGCCGCCGTGCACCAGCAACTGCTGGCGCAGCGCATCCACGTCGCTGACCGTCAGCGCCAGATGCACCAGATTGCCCGCCGCGCTCCGGTGCCGCCGGACTGCCCCTTGTAGGGCACCAGATCAATGCGCTGCCCGCCGGCCAGAAAGCTCAGGCCGGACGCCCGGCAACGGTCAGGGCAGACAGGCCCAGCACTTCGCCATAAAAGCGCTCCATGGCCGCCTGGGCACGCGCCGGGAAGGACAGCTGGACATGGTGGACGCCACAGACGATGGCCACGCCCGGCTTCATGGCAGTGCGGCCGGCAAGAGGGGAAGGCCAGGCGGGGCGTGTGGTGTGGGTCATCGAAGCGTCTCGGAAAGAATCAGCAGCCCGAATGCTGCTGCAGGCCATTGTCGAGACAAGTCGAAAACCAAAAATAATAAAAATTCAGTCTGTTATTTCAAATCATCTCAAGAGATCGAACGCCGATGGTCGGCACGGCGCGCCAGCCATTCGCCACCGAACTGCAGCACCGACACCAGGGCCACCAGGATGACGATGACCTCGAACATCACGCGCGTCTCATAGCGCTCGTAGCCGTAGCGGATGGCCAGGTCACGCCCAGGCCGCCCGCCCCACGGCGCCCGCCATGGCCGAGGCATTGACCATGGCGATCACGCTCACGGTCATGCCGCCGATCAGGCCCGGCAGCGCCTCGGGCAGCAGCACCTGCCGCACGATCTGCGGGCGGCGCAGGCCCATGGCGCGCGCCGCCTCCACCAGGCCTGAAGTCCACCTCGCCCAGGCTGACCTGGGCGATGCGCGCAAAGAACGGAATCAGGTTGGCCGACAGCGGCACCACCGCCGCCCAGGTGCCCAGCGTGGTGCCGACGATGGCGCGCGTTACCGGCAGCAGGGCCACCAGCAGGATGATGAAGGAATGGCCCGGCCGATGTTCACCGCCGCCGACAGCCCCCGGTACAGGCGCGGCCTGGCGTAGAGCCCGCCCGGCGCCGTGGTGTGCAGCACGATGGCCAGCGCCAGCCCGGCAACGATGGCGATCAGCGAGGACGCGCCCGCCATCAGCAGCGTTTCCAGAAAGGCCTGCAGGTATTTATCGAGCGGGGGCAGGGACATGGCCAAGCAGTTGCAGTGAATCGGCGCCCAGCGCCTGTTGAAGGGAAGACAGCGCGGCCGGTGAAAGGGGTGAGCGGTGAAAGCGGCGAGGGTGCCGACGGCAGATCCTGCACCGCACGCCCACCAGCAGGCGGCCCTGCGAACGCCCGCGCATGCAGTCCAGGCCACCCTGCAACAAACGGGCACGCGGGCCCAGCACCTGAAGCTGCGCCAGCGGCAGGCCCTGCTGGCTGCCGCCGTCGGCCCATCCGATGGCCAGCACGGCGACGGCATCCGGGCCATCGGCCTCTGCCACCAGTTCCAGGTCGGCCGCCAAGGCCTGCCGCAGCGGCCGCAGCAGCGCACGCGCCGCCTCCGAGCGCGGTGCCGCAAACAGCTTCCAGACCTCGCCGATCTCCTGCAGCCGGCCCTGGTCCAGCACCAGCACGCGGTCGCAGACCTCGCGGATCACGGCCATGTCGTGCGTGATGAGCACGATGGTCAGCCGCAGCTTGCGGTTGATCTCGCGCAGCAGCTCCAGGATGGACTGCGTGGTCTCGGGGTCCAGGCCGAGGTGGCCTCGTCGCACAGCAGGATTTCGGGCTCGTGCACCAGCGCGCGCGCAATGCCCACGCGCTGCTTTTGCCCGCCTGAGAGCTGGGCCGGATAGGCGCCGCTCTTGTCCGCCAGCCCACCAGGGCCAGCAGCTCGTCCACCGCGCGCGCACGAGCGCGGACCGAGCCGCCTACGCGGCCTGCAGCGGCAGGGCCACGTTCTCGTACACCGTGCGCGAGGACGGGAGGTTGAAGTGCTGGAAGATCATGCCGATGCGCCGGCGCAGCGCCACCAGCGCGTCCTCGTCCAGCGTGGCGACATCGGTGCCATCCACCAGCACGCGGCCGCTGCTGGGCCGCTCCAGCGCATTGATGGTGCGCAGCAGCGTGGATTTGCCGGCGCCGCTGCGGCCGATGATGCCGAACACCTCGGCACGCGCCACCTCGAAGCTCAGCGCCTGCAGCGCGTGCACGGCTCGCCGCGCTCCTTCCCGCCCCTGCCCGTTCCCGGGTAGTGCTTGCGCACGCCCTCGAAGACGATGTGCGGCCGCTGCAGCTGTCGATTGCATGGCTCGCCAGCCGCCGCCTGTTCCACCTTCATTGCCTTACACACGCCTCAGAAGGCCGGCAGCACCGAGCCCTGGTACCTGCTCACGATGAACTGGCGCACGGGCTCGGACTGGTAGGCGCGCAGCAGGGCCGCGACCCAGGGTGCAGCGCGGTCGCGCTCGTGCACGGCAATGATGTTCACGTAGGGATTGCGCTCGCGCCTTCTCGACGGCAATGCCATCGCGCGGCGATCAGCCCGGCCTGGTAGGCAAAGCTGCTGACGATGGCCGAGGCATCGAGATCGTCCAGCGAGCGCCCAGCACCACCGAGGCCGCCTCCACCAGCTGCACCTTCTTCTGGTAGCTGGCGATGTCGGCCAGGCCCGCCGTGCCCTTGAAGGGGTCGAAGCCCTCGCGCAGCTTCAGGATGCCCTGGTCCTGCAGCACCACCAGCGCACGCGTCTGGTTGCTGGGATCGTTAGAATGCCCAGACGCGCGCCAGCGGGCAGGTCGGCCAGGCGTTTGTGCTTTTTTTCGAATAGAAGGCGATGGGCGAGATGTAGGTGTCGCCCGCCGCCACCAGCCGGTAGCCGCGCTGCTGGTTCTGGTCGCGCAGGAACGGCACATGCTGGAAGAGTTGGCCTCGATGTCGCCGTTGTTCAGCGCCTCGTTGGGGCTGGCCGCGCCGCTGATGACCACGGGCTTGACCTGCAGCCCCTGCTCGCGTGCCACGCGGTCACCACCTCAGATTTCCTCGTCCACGCCGCGCACGCCCGCGCAGCGGGCCGGCCTGCGCGGCCCGGATGGCGCCTGACATCGCCGCCACCGAGGCCCCCGCCGCCAGTCCCCGCAGAAATACTCGCTTGTCCATCGCACAGTCCTTTCAAGAATCAACAGGCACCGATCAACAGGAATCGATCATCAGGCACCGGGTGCAACTCACGGCCAGCGGCGCGGGCCTGGGCCTGCAGGCGGGCGAAATGCTCGGGATAGAAGCGCTGGGCCACATCCAGGTGGGAGCGCACGCGGCCCTTGAGCGCGTTTTCGCCCACATGGCTGAACAGCGGGTTGTCCGGATCGCTCTGCGGCCCCGTGGCCAGCACGGCCAGCTCGGGCGGCAGGGTCAGCGGGACCTGGCCCAGGTCAGGCGCGGCGCCAGGAAGTAGGCGATGGAGTAGCGCTGCACGCCTGCGCGCACCAGCACGCGATGCACGTTGGCGCGCAGATAGCCGTTGGTGGCCAGCTCCAGCATCTCGCCGATGTTGATGACGAAGGCCCCGTCGCGCGGCGGCACATCGACCCAGCCGGCCGGCGTCTCCACCTGCAGCCCGCCCACCTCGTCCTGCAGCAGCAGGGTCAGCAGGCCGCCGTCCTTGTGCGCGCCCACGCCCTGGCCTGCTGCGCCCAGCTCGCTGCCCGGGTAGTGGATGATCTTGATGCGGTGCGCAGGCAGGCCGCTGACCAGAGCGTCCAGCGCGCCCTCAGGCAGCTGCAGCGCGGCCACGAAGTGGCGCAGCAGCTCAGCGCCACGCCATGCGCTGCCGCCTGCCAGGCCAGCACCTCCTCGCGGAACTCGGGCAGGGGCCTGCGGCCACTGGTTGGGGCCTTGCAGCCCTTCCAGTCCGGCACGCCGGGGCCTGGGGAATCTCAGGCGACTCCTCGCCCAGGTCGATCTGCTCGCGCTGGTCGGGCCGCTGGCGCGTGATCTCCATCCCCACGGCCGTATAGCCCCAAGTGCCGCGTGTTGGCAATGGCCAGCGCCTGCTTGTCGGCCAGCGGCTGCGCAAAGAATTCGCGCGCGCGCGCTGTATGCCCTGCCATGCGTCCCGGCCTATGCCGTGCCCTTCCAGGTAGAAGAAGCCGGTGTCGCGTGCCGTGCGCGCCAGCTGGCGCAGCGCCTGGGCCTGCGTGGCCGGGTCGCGCAGGGCCTGCAGGTCGATGACGGGCAGGGCCGGGGTTGCCGCTGTGGCGGCGGGCGCTTCGAGAGTGGATGCTGTCAAGGTGCTCATGCTGTGCTGCCAGGGAAGGGGAAGGAAGGGACGCTCAGGCCGCCAGGCGCTGATCCCGGTCTTGCTCGCGGTTTTGTTCGCGGTCTTGTTCGCGTTCGGCAGCCAATACCGCCTGGTCCAGCGCATGGCCCTGCGCCTGCTCCAGCGCCTGCGCCAGGTCGGCCAGCAGGTCCTGCGGGTGCTCTGCCGATGGACAGGCGCACCAGCCCAGGCGCAATGCCCACGCGTGCCAGCTCCTCGTCGCTGAGCAGGCTGTGCGTGGTCTCGGCAGGAATGGCGGCCAGCGACTTGCTGTCGCCGATGTTGACCAGGCGCAGGAACAGGCGCAGCGCGTCATAGAAGGCGCGCGCCGGGCGGCCGCCGCGCAGCTCGAAGCCCAGCAGCGCCGGCACATGCCCGCCGCGCAGCTGGCGCAGGGCCAGCGCGTGGTCGGCGTGGCCGCTCTGGCTGGCGTGGTGTATGCGCTCCACCAGCGGATGGCGCTGCAGGAAATCGATCACGGCCAGCGTGTTGCGGCTGGCGCGCTCCTGGCGCAGGCCCAGCGTCTCCAGGCCCTGCAGCAGCAGGAAGGCGCTGTGCGGCGCCAGCGCCGCGCCGCAGTTGCGCAGCAGCACGGCACGGGCCCGCGCGATGAAGGCCAGTCGGGAAATTTCTCGGTGAAGACAAAGCCCTGGTAGGCCGGCTCGGGCGCGCTGAACTGCGGGTAGCGCTCGCGTGCGCCACCCAGTCGAAGCGGCCGCTGTCCACGATCAGCCTGCCCAGCACATTGCCGTGTCCGCCAATGGCCTTGGTGGCCGAATGCACGACGATGTCGGCGCCCCAGTCGAAGGGCCGCAGCAGCGGCGAAGCCACGGTGTTGTCCACCACCAGCGCCACGCCCGCCGCATGGCTGATATCGGCCAGTTGGCGCAGGTCGGCAATGCCGCCCGATGGATTGCCCACGGACTCCACGAACACGGCCTTGGTGCGCGGCCCCATCGCCCGGCGCAACGCCTCCGTCATCCTTGGCTACGGCCGTGCTCTGCACGCCGCGAGAGGCCAGCACATGGGCGATGAAGTTGTGCGCCGCCATACAACTGCGAGGCCACGACACATGGTCGCCCGCACTGCCAGCGTGGCCAGTGCCACGTCGATGGCGGCCATGCCCGAGGCCAGGCCAGCGCGGCCACGCCGCCTTCGAGAGCCGCAATGCGCTGCTCCAGCACCGCCAGCGTGGGGTTGGCCGTGCGCGAGTACACATCGCCCTCCTCCACCAGGCCGAACAGGTTGGCGCCGTGCTGGGCGCTGTCGAACACAGGAGGTGCTCTGGTAGATGGGCACGGCCGCGCTGCGCTGCTGCTCGCCCCGGTAGCCGGCGTGCAGGGCCTGGGTGTCCTGCTGCCACAGCGCATCGCTGGCTGCGTCGTGCGGGGCGGACTCGGTGCCGGTCGCTGAGGTCATGCATGGACTCCGTATGAGTGGTCGATGCAGCCCATTATTCGAAGCCCGCGCCCTGCGCACTACGAAGAAAACGCGTTCGCTTATTCGGTTTGCGCATGTCGCCGGGCCGCGCCCTTCCTGATTGCCACGCACATATGGATGCGCGTTTTGCGTCGTTGAAACACGGCACTGAGCGGACAGCATCAGCAGTCCAGAAACTGCTTTGGAGGGAGTTCCATGACCCGCAAGACCCAGACCGAGATCGACAGGACCCAGGACAGCCGCTGCGCCCATGGCGCCGATTGCGGTGCTTTCGGGGCGCTCGATGCTCCCGAGGCATCCGAGCCCTCGCTCTCGCGCCGCACCCTGATCCGCGCCGGCGCCGCAGCCCGGCGCGCTGGGCTCGGCCGCCTGGTTCAGCGGCCGCGCCGAGCACGCAGCCGCGCCAGAAGATCACCTTTGCCTGGAGCCAGGCCAGCTTCTGCCATTCGCCCATTCCCGTGGCGCTGGGCGCGGCTTTTTCGAGCGCAACGGCCTGGATGTGGAACTGCTGAACTGGGGCGGCTCGGCCGACCAGTTGCTGGAGGCGCTGGCCACGGGCAAGGCCGATGCGGGCGCGGGCCTGATCCACCGCTGGATCAAGCCGCTGGAGGCGGGGCTGGATGTCAAGCTCATCGGCAGCGTGCACGGCGGCTGCCTGCGCCTGGTGGGCCTGAAGTCGGCCGGCGTCACGCTGGACCCCAGCACGCTCAAGGGCAAGACCATCGGCGTGGCCGATCTCAACAGTCCGGCCAAGCAGTTCTATTCCATCCACCTGGCCAAGCGCGGCCTGGATGTGGACAAGGACATCGAATGGCGCGTCTACCCGGCCGACCTGCTGGATGTGGCCGCCAAGAAGGGCGAGATCCAGGCCATTGCCGACGGCGACCTGAATCTCTACCTGATCGAGAAACGCAACCCCGGCACCTTCCTCGAACTGGGCAACAGCGCCAGAACGAGGTACGCCGAAAGCATTTGCTGCGTGATCGGCGCAGGCGCAAAGTTCGCCAGGCCAACAAGCCCGCAGCGGCCAGCGTGGTGCGCGCGCTGACCCAGGCCTCGGACTACATCGCCGAGAACCCCAATGAGACGGCGAATCTTTGCCAAGTACTCGCCCAAGGTGCCCGTCGAAGACCTGCAGCGCCTGCTGGCCGAGCTGACCTTCAAGCACCATCCGCACGGCAAGCCGCTGCGCGACGAGGTCCAGGCCTTTGCGGCCGACTTCCGCACGGCCGGCGTGCTCAAGAAGCAGACCGACCTGGCCGCTTTGCCAGCCACATCACGCTGGACGTCCTCGCGCAGCACCGCAAGACCACGCTGGCGCCTGGGCGCCACGGATGCCGCACCCGGCCTGGAACGGGAACAGGCGCAGGGCACGCGCAAGGCAGGCCCTGGCGCGCCGGCCTGCTGGCCGCCGCCGCCTGGGCCGGCCTGGGCGTACTGACCCTGCTGTGGCCCAACAAGGAGATCGGCTTCAGCGAATGGGCGTTCACGCAGGGTTCGGCATTGCCGCCCTGGCCGTGGCCCTGTTGCTGCTGGCATCGGCCGTGCTGCCTGTGCGACCCGTACGGGCAGCACGGCGCATCGACCGCTGGCTGCGCCCGGCCGGTGCCTGGCTGGTGGCGGCGCCGCTGCTGCTGGCGCTGTGGGAACGCTGACAGCCAAGCTCGGCGCGCTGCCGCCACCCTTCTTTGCACCACCGCAAAGCCTGATCGACGTGGTCCATGAGGACTGGCAGCGCCTGGGCCTGTCCACGCTGTATTCGCTGCGGCTGCTGCTCAACGGCATCGTGTTCGGCGCGGTGATCGGGTTTCTCACGGGCGTGTGGATAGGCTGGTCGCATCGCGGGCTACTGGGTGCATCCGCTGCTGCGCTTCCTGGGGCCGGTGCCGGCTCGGCCTGCTGCCGCTGGCCTTTTTCTTCGCGCCGTCCAGCTACTCGGCAGCCGTGTTCCTGGTGGCGCTGGCCACGTTCTTTCTGGTGGCCGTGCTGACCTGGTCGGGCGTGGCATCGGTCAGCAAGAGCTACTACGACGTGGCGCGCACGCTGGGCGCATCGCCCTGGTTCCTGGTGCTGCGCGTGGCCATCCCGGCCGCCCTGCCCCAGGTCTTCGTGGCCTGTTCATGGGGCTGGGCGCCTCGTTCTCGGTGCTGATCACGGCCGAGATGATGGGCGTGAAGGCCGGCCTGGGCTGGTACCTGCAGTGGGCCCAGGGCTGGGCAGCCTACGCCAACATGTACACGGCGCGCTGCTGGTCATGGCCGTGCTGTGCTCCGGCCTGATCACGCTGCTGTTCACCGTGCGCGACCGCACGCTGTCGTGGCAGAAGGGAACCGTCAAATGGTGATTGCCGCAGAACACGCCGCCAACGCCGCAGCCACGCCTGCCATCGCAGGGCGGCCCTAGCCAGGCGGCCCTAGCCGGCGCGGCCATCGATGTGCAGGCCGTCAGCCACTGGTTCGGCCAGGGACAGGGCGCGCTGCAGGTGCTCGACGAGGTCAGCCTGCAGGTGCGGCCCGGCGAGTTCGTGGCCCTGCTGGGTCCCAGCGGCTGCGGCAAGTCCACGCTGCTGCGCCTGGTGGCCGGACTGGACGCGCCACGGCCGGCGCCGTGGCGCAGGACGGCAACCATCACCGAGCCCGATCCCTCGCGCATCGTCGTCTTCCAGGACCCCACCCTGTTTCCCTGGCGCACGGTGCGCGGCAACGTGGCCCTGGGCCTGCAGGCACGCGGCCTGCTGGACAGCCAGGCCCACCGCATCGACGAGGCCCTGCGCCTGGTGGGACTGGAGGATTTCGCGGACAGCCATCCCCACCAGCTGTCGGGCGGCATGGCCCAGCGCGCGGCCCTGGCGCGCGCCTGATCAACGACCCGCGCCTGCTGATCCTGGACGAGCCGCTGGGCAGCTCGACTCGCTGACGCGGCTGGCCATGCAAAGCGAGATCCTCAAGATCTGGCAGCGCGCAGGCTTTCCGTGCTGCTGGTCACCCACGATGTGGAAGAGGCCCTCTTCCTGGCCCACCGCGTGCTGGTCTTCAGCCAGCGGCCCGCCCGCATCGTGGCCGAGATCGATGTGGACCTGCCCTACCCGCGCCAGCGCGGCCCGCCCGCCTGTCCGAGCTGCGCCGAGGCCCTGCGCCACCTGGGCCTGGACCAGACCTGGTAGCGCCCGCCTCCGATGCAACGCAGCGACTCCCCGACTGGCTCAACCCCTTGATCGGCGCCATGCAGCAGGCCCAGGTCGGCCTGCTGCGGCTGCTGCATGGCCTGGGCCTGGCCGGCACGGTGGACGGCCAGCCTGCCTGGCCCTGGGCCCTGCGCCTGTCCGGCGAAAACCTGCTGATCGACCTGGGCCAGGCCAGGGGCCTGCTGTGGTCGCTGGCGGCCGTGGCCACCGCCATCGTTTTGCTGGTGCTGGCGCTGGTGCTGGTCCTGGTTCTGCGCCGCATCCGCCTGCCGGCCCTGGTGCTGACCGCGCTGGCCGCGCTCGCCCACCCTGCTGGCCCCCTGGCCGCGTGCCGACCTGATCCTGGTGCCCGCGCATGCCACCAGCTTCCATGCCTCGCCCACGGGCTTCAGCGTGGAGAGCATTGCGCGCGGCGGCGCCACCTATGCCCAACACTGCACGGCCTGCCACGGTGCCGATGGCCGGGGCCACGGCCCGCTGGCCGCCAGCCAGCCGGTCTGGCCTCCCAGCTTCACCAGCCCGCTGCTGTGGCGCCGCGCCGATGGGGAATTGCTCTGGGCCATTCTTCGCGACCGCCGCCCCGTGGAGTCTGGCGATGGCGCACGGGCACACGGCCAGGCCGACCGGCTGTCCAGCGACGACGCCTGGGCCTGATCGACTTCATGAGAGGCCCGCGCCGCAATATGGATGCTGCAGATCGCCGGCAGCTGGCCCCTATCCCGTGGGCCTTCCCGACATGGCCGTGCGGTGCGCAGGCCAGCCCGCACGCCGCCTGAGCACCTGGCAAAGCCGCCAGCAGCAGCTGAGGGTGGTGGCAGGCAGCGGCCCGGTGCAGGAAGACCCGCGCCTGGTCAGCCTGCAGCTGTCGCCCGATGGCGGCAACCGCGCCGCCAGCGCCCTGGACTGCACCGTCAACGACCCGCGCGCCTGGCAGGCCATGGCCCTGCTCAGCGGTTCGGAGCAGCTGCAGGGCATGCAGTAGCTGGGCGACCGCAGCGGCTGGCTGCGCGCGCTATCGCGTCCGGGCGCCCAGGGCTGGTCGGAGGACGACCTGGTCTGCTGCACGGACACGGCGGCCAAGGCCACCTCCGGCGTTGGCGCTGGCGCCTTGGCCGACGGCCTGGGCGCGCTGATTGCGCATGGACGCCGAGCCCGTGCGGTTCATCAAGGGTGGGTTTGTGCATTGAACCTGCACGGAGGCAGAGGAACACGGGCACACAGAATCTGCAGGGCATTCGCAACTTGCTCTTGTCAATCTTTCAAGCGGAACATGGCTGTAGTGGCGGGGCATGGCCTTTCTATAGTCGGCGCCTCGACGGATCCGCCCTCTTCCCTCAAGCCGGGCGACGGCGACACTCCACGGGACCCCATCCCCAAAAGCCCCCACAACAAGGAGACTGCGATGACCGATCTCACCATCATGGCAAGACCGTTTCCATGGACCTGGACCGAGACGCCCATTCTGTGGGCCCTGCGCGACACGCTGGAGATGACCGGCACCAAGTTCGGCTGCGGCGCGGCGCTGTGCGGCGCCTGCACGGTGCACATGAATGGCCAGGCCATACGTTCCTGCGTGACGCCGATCTCGGCCGCCGCAGGCCAGAAGATCACCACCATCGAGGCCATGACCTCGGCTCCGACCGCGTGGGCACCGCCGTGCGCGATGCCTGGGTGCGCCACGACGTGGCCCAGTGCAGCTACTGCCAGAGCGGGCAGATCATGAGGCGCCACGGCCTTCCTCAAGTCGCTGCCAAGGGCAAGAAGCCCAGCGGCGAGGAGATAGACGCGGCACCATGGCCGGCAACATCTGCCGCTGTGGAACCTATGCACGCATCCGCACGGCCGTGGCCGATGCCGCGCGCACCCTGGGCTGAACGGAGAACGCCGCATGCGGACCTTCAACCCCGCCGAACTGCCGCGCGCCCTGCAGCACATCCTGGACCGTGACGAGGGCCGCTGCTGCCATCGCCGACGCGCCCACCCTTACAGATCCCCCGCCGCAGCTTCCTCAAGATCGCCGGTGCCGGTTCGCTGGCCCTGGGCGTGTTTCCCGCCATGGCGCAGGCGCCGGCCAAGGGCGAGGCCGCCGGCCTCAAGCCCACCGAGCAGCCGCCTCGCCTTCGTGGAGATCTCGCCCAATGGCGAAGTCACCGTGGCCATCAACCGCCTGGAATTCGGCCAGGGCGTGCACGCACCGCCCTGCCCCTGGTGCTGGCCGAGGAGCTGGACGCCGACTGGAGCAAGGTCCGCGCACGCCTGGGCGGCAACGATGCGGCCTATGCCGACCCGCGCTACGGCATCCAGATGACGGGCGGCTCCACCGCCCTCAAGCACAGCTACACCCAGTACCGCAGCTGGGCGCCCGTGCGCGCCTCCATGCTGGTGGCCGCCGCCGCCGCGCAGTGGAAGGTGGACGCCGCCACGCTGCGCACGCGCGAGGGCTTCGTGCTCGGCTCCAACGGCAACGAAGCTGTCGTATGGCGAGCTGGCCCAGGCCGCCATGGCCCAGCCCGTGCCGGCCACCGTCGTGCTGAAGAATCCCAAGGACTTTCGGCTGATCGGCAAGCCCACGGGCCGCATCGACGCCCGGGCCAAGAGCAGCAGCCAGCAGAGCTTCGGCATCGACATGCACCTGCCGGGCCAGCTGACGGCGGTGATTGCACACCGCGCCCGTGTTCAGGCGCAGCTGGCCTCGCTGGACGACGCTGCGGCGCGTGCCGTGCCCGGCGTCAAGGCCGTGCTGCGCGTGCCCGTGGACGGTGGCGGCGAAGGCGTGGCCGTGATCGCCACCGGCTACTGGCCAGCGCGCAAGGGCCCGCCGAGGCGCTGAAGGCGCAATGGAACACCGACGCCGTGGAAGGTGGACGGCGAACGCCAGCTGGCCCAGTACCGCAGACTGGCCGCGCAGCCCGGCGCGCGCCACTTCGACGCCGATATCTCGGCGCTGGACAAGGCGCCGCGCCATATCGAGGCCGAGTTCAGCTTCCCCTACCTGGCCCATGCGCCCATGGAGCCGCTCAACTGCACGGTGCAGATGAGCGAGGACCGGCGAGGCAGGAGCCGACCTCTCTACCTGGGCACGCAGTTCGCGGGCGTGGACGGCATGGCCGCGGCGCGCGTGCTGGGCCTCAAGCCCGAGCAGGTGCGCGTGCACGTGCAGATGGCCGGCGGCGGCTTTGGCCCGCCAGGGCGTGAAGCACCAGCGACTATGTGGTCGAAGCCTGCCAGGTGGCGCTGGCCGCGCGCCGCGCCGGCCTGAACGCCCCCGTGCGCACGCGGTCTGGAGCCGCGAGGACGACATCAGGGCGGCTACTACCGCCCCATGCACCACCGCGCCAGGATCGGCTTCGACGAACGCGGCAAGGTGCTGGGCTGGACCACGCCATCGTGGGCCAGTCCATCACGGCGGGCACCATGTTCGAGGGCGGCATGATCAAGAGAACGGCATCGACGCCACGGCCGTGGAGGGCATGCGCGAGAGCCCTATCCGCTGCCCATGCGCCTGACCGTGCACCACCCCAAGGTCAACGTGCCCGTGCTGTGGTGGCGCAGCGTGGGATCGACCCACGGCCTTCGTCATGGAAACGCTGATCGACGAGATCGCGCGCAGCAGCCGCCAGGACCCCGTGGCCTACCGCATGCAGATGTTCGGCGACAAGCACCCGCGCCATCGCCTGGCCTGCAGCTGGCCGTGGACAAGAGCGGCTACGGCAAGCGCCAGCTGCGCGCGGCCGTGCCTGGGGCGTGGCCGTGCACGAGTCCTTCGACACGGTGGTGGCCTATGTGGTGGAGGCCTCGGTCGGGACAGCCGCCCGGTGCTGCACAAGGCCACGGCCGGCGTGCACTGCAACCTGGCCGTGAACCCGCGCACCATCGAGGCGCAGGTGCAGGCGCGGCGCTGATGGGCCTGTCCATGTGCCTGCCCGGCGCGGCGATCACGCTCAAGGACGGTGTGGTGGAGCAAAACAACTTCGGCGACTTCGCCGTGCCGCGCATCACCGACATGCCGGATCGCCGTCACGTCGTGCCCAGCGCGAGCCGCCGACGGGCATGGGCGAGCCCGGCCTGCCGCCGCGGCACCGGCCTTCGCCAACGCCGTGGCGCAGCTCACGGAAGCCCGTGCGCAAACTGCCGTTCGACCTGGCGTGATCGACTGGCGTGATCGAGCTGGCCTGAACGGCCGGACTGATCCCGGTCAGCCGGGCGGCGGCACCTAAGCCGCCGCCGCCCTTTTATTCCATGGACAGCAGATAGTCCGGGCAGTCCTGCAGCCGCTGCACGCCAGGTCGATGAAGGCACGCACGCGCCGGGGCAGCGCGTCGCGGCTGCCGTAATGAACATGCAGGCCGATGTGTTCGCTGACATGCGCCAGCAGCACGGGCGCCAGGCGCCCCGCGCGGATGTGCGCGGCCGCGCAGATGTTGGACAGCTGGCCCAGCACCTGGCCGGCCAGCACGGCAGCTCCAGCTCGGCATCGTTGGTGGACAGGGCCGGCTGCAGGTAGCGGTGCGTGAGCTCGCCATCGACCGGCAGGTACCAGGGCATCACCGTGTCCGTGTGCATGGCGGAACATGCTGCAGCGGTGCGCGCCAGCTCGTCCAGCGACCGGGGCACGCCATGGCGCTGCAGGTACTGCGGCGCCGCGCAGACGATGAGCTGCACGAAACAGCCGCCGCCCGATCACGCTTTCATCGGGCGAGGCGCCGATGCGAAACCGCATCGACCCGGTCCAGCACCCAGTTACTATGCCGTCGTCCAGCCGCACATCGGGGACGATGCCCGGGTGCAGGCAGCAGAACTCATCGAGCAGCGGCATCAGCACGGGCGCAAAGCAGGACTGGGGCCCACGATGCGCAACGGCCCCGCAATGCCCCTCGCGGCTGTCGCGTGCCAGGTTCAGTGCGGTCCAGCGCAGCCAGCGCCGGCTGGGTGTCCTGCAGGAAACGCTGGCCCTCCTCGGTCAGCGCCAGGCTGCGCGTGGTCCGGTGCAGCAGGCGCACGATGCTGCTCCAGATGGGCCACCGCCTGGCGCTGGCAGGGGCTCACGCCCTGGGACAGCGCCGCCTGGCAGGCTGCCCAGCTCGACCGCCTTGGCAAAGGTGGCGATGGCGCGCAGTTCATTGATGGGCATGGTGCGTCCGGTATTCGTGGGCTGACAGTGCCGCAGTATCCCGCCTTTGCACATGCCCTGCCCGCGGCTTGCGGGGCAAGCTAGCGCCCTGCCGCGCCAGCCACACGCCGGCTGCCGTCAGGCCATGCCCGCCAGCGCCAGGCCGCCCAGCATCTCGCCGAACATGGCCCAGGCGATCAGGGCCGTAGCCGGTGGCGTCAGGAACAGGCTGGCCACGTGCAGCGCCGCCGCAGCGTATCAGCAGGTTGAGCAGGCTGACCGCGCCCACGGACAGCACCAGCACCAGCCAGCCCAGCGCGAACAGGAACTCGCCGCTCCAGCGCACCTGCATGGTTTCGGTGGCCAGGGCCAGCGCCCCCGTCGCCACCAGGCAGGGCAGGTACTGGATGACCGAGCCCGTGCGCAGATCAAACGATGGGCAGAACCGCTTCTGGTACAGCGTGCCGGCCGTGCCGGCCAGAGCCACCACGACCCGGCACCAGCATGGCCAGCAGGGCATGGACCGGCACCGAGGCGATCTTGCCCGCCACCACCAGGGCCACGCCCGTGAAGCCCAGCGCCAGCCCGGCCACTGCCGGGCCGCACCGACTCCCCAGCAAGGTGCCGGCCACCAGGGCCGTGATCAGCGGCTGCAGCCCCACCACCAGGGCCGTCACGCCCGAAAGGCAGGCCGTGGGCGCCGTCGAACTACCCGGCCAGGTACACGCCATGCACGAACAGCCCTGACACGCCAATGTGCAGCCTGGCGTGCCGAACGCGGCAGGGCGCGCAGCACCAGGGCCACCGCCGCCATCAGCACCAGGACGATGGCATAGCGCAGCGTCAGAAGGTCAGCGGCTCCACGCTGGGGCAGGCCGAACTTGGCGCCGATGAAGCCCGTGCTCCACAGCAGCACGAACAGCCAGGAAGTGGCGGCCGCCATGGCGGGCGGCGAGGTTTTTGGGTCATGGAGCGGATGCGAAAAGGGCGGGGGGCAGGGATGGGGGCGGCGCCAGTGTGTCCATGCCCGTGCGCCAGGGGCTGCGTGGCAAACCACCGCACCAGGCAGTCGCGCAGCGCCGTCATGGCTGCGCTGCTGAACGCCGCCGAGGGGCCGCACGAAGTAGATGCCCGAGGCGCCATCCAGGCGCCATTGCGGCAGCACCTGCACCAGCCGGCCTGCGGCCATGTGCTCGCTCATCAGCCAGTCGCCGCCAGCCAGAATGCCCACGCCCATGACGGCGGCCGTGAGCAGGGCCTCGCTGTCATTGCTGACCATGGGGCTGCGCACCAGCACGGTGTGCCGGGCCTGGCCCTGAGGCACATCGCCCGATGTGCCACCGTGCACCAGCTCCCATTGCAGAAACGATTGCAGCCCCGTGAAGCCCAGGCAGCGGTGCGCCGCCAGGTCCTCGGGGTGCACTGGCGTGCCGTGGGCCTGCAGGTGAGCGGGAGCGGCGCCCAGGATGCGCTGGTGCCGCCCAGCCGCAGCGCCACGAGACGGCTGTCCGCCAGCGGGCCTATGCGCACCGCCGCGTCGAAGCGCTCGCCCACGATGTCCACGCAAGCGGTCCGCATACCCCACCTCCAGCACGATCTGCGGATGGGCCAGCGCAACCTCGGCCAGCAGCGGGCTGAGCCAGCGCCGCCCCATGGCGGCCGGCAGCGACAGCCGCAGCCGGCCCCTTGCGCCTGCGAGGCGCCCTGGGCCGCCTCCTTCTGGGCATCGGCGATCAGGCCGGCCGCCTGGCGCACCCTTGTCCACCAGGCGCAGGCCCTCGTCGGTCAGGTGCAGATGGCGTGTGCTGCGCTCCACCAGCCGCACGCCCAGCCGGGTCTCCAGCGCGTTCAGGCGTTTGGACAGCACGGACGGATGGCGCAGCAAGGCCCGCCCTGCCGCAGCGAAGGAGCCTTGTTCATGTAGCGCCACCAGGGCCGCCAGTTCATCGGCGTGCTGGCTGTCCAGAAGGTTCATGGGGTCAGGATGATCGCGCACCAGGGAGCGTCCCTGCTCCAGATCGCCATGCGCCTGCGCCACCTCCGCCAGCGCATACCGGCGCCAGACGCCAGGCACGATGATGCCGGCCGCCACGGCGGCCAGCACGTCCCGTGCGCGCTCCTGGTACTCGGCCGCCGTGGCCGTGTGCGCGGCCAGCGAGGGGCGCGTGAGGAACAGCGAGCCCTTGGCATTGAGCGTGGCCACCGAGATGGGATCGGGCAGGCCGGAGGTCGCGCCGAAGGACACCAGCAGGCCGCGCGGCGCAGGCAGTCCAGCGAGGCGCCCAGCGTCGTGCGGCCGATGGGGTCGTAGACCACGTCGGCCTTCAGGCCCCGGTGGCCTGCAGCACCTGGCCCGGCAGCGTGGCCGCATCGAACACGAAGACTCGTCGCAGCCGGCCGCCCGCGCGCGCTCCACGCTGGCGGCCTTGGACACCACGCCGATCACCAGGCGCCCAGGTGCCCGGCCCAGGCGCACATCAACTGGCCCAGCGCACCGGCGGCGCCATAGATCACGATGCGGCTGCCGGGGCCCACGGCATGGGTGGTCTTGAGCGAGGTACTGCGCCGTGATGCCCTTGAACAGCAGCGGCCGCCGCCGCGTCGTCAGGCAGCGCATCAGGCAGCTTCACCAGGCGCTCGGCCGGATACAGGCGGGCGCTGGCATAGGCGCCCAGCGGCCCCGTGGCGTAGCCCACGCGCTCGCCCACGGCCACATTCGTCACGCCCTCGCCCACGGCGGCCACCTGCCCGCGCCCTCCAGCCCCAGGCCCGAGGAAAGGCGATGGCGACAGCGCCCCTTGCGCTGGCTCACGTCCAGCAGGTTCACGCCGATGGCCGTCTGCTCCAGCCAGACCTGGCCGGGGCCGACGCCTGCACCTCGACCGGCTCCAGGCGCATGGCGTCAGGGGTGCCTGCGGCGTCCATGCGGACCTTGATCAATGGATTCATCTCGCTGCTCCGTGAAATGGGTGCAGCGTAGAAGAAGCGATTGACGGCAGCAATAGGCCGGCGTGCAGTTCACTGCTGCATGGGGTGCAGCAATGACCACGAACCAGCGCGCAGGCTGCCCACGCTCGTCAGTCAAGTCGTGCCGGATGCCCAGCTCGAAGGCCGGAGGCGCGCCCGCCAGTAATTGGCCGCGGCCGGATTGCCGCTGACTGCCACACCCGGCAATGGCGAAGGCCGCCCCATTGCGGTTGGACATGCGGGCCGCATGCGCGTACAGCGCCGTGCGCCGCGACAGCGGTGCACATAGCCCAGCGCCCACAGGTCGGCATCGCTGGCGCTTTGCGCCGCCGTCGCGCCCGTCTGGTCGGCCTTGACGTAGCTGAGCTGAGCCACCCCGCTGCCCACGGGAACGCTCATGCCCACCAGGGTGTTGACCGTGCGGTCCACGCCATGCACCCAGCGGCTGGGCCAGGGCTGGCCTTTGCCAGAGCCGAAGTCATGGAAGACACCGTAGCTCTGGTCCTGCGAAATGGATGCCGCTCAGGGTGTTGCGCGTGGTGAACTGCGCGCCCGCCACGTTCCAGCCCGCGCCCGCCCAGCCCAGCCGAAAGCCGTTGCCGCGCGTCTGGCCTGCCGCCGTGGCGCCCTTCTCGCCCAAGGTGGCGATCAGGCTGCCGGACACGCCCTGCAGCCCGCCCAGGCCGGCCGGCGGAAATACTCCACCGCATTGCTCACGCGCGGCGTGGATTTGCCGCCTGCGACTCCGGCGCCGTGCCGAAGCCTGGCCCAGCGCGCGGGGAAGCATTGTGAACGAGCGAAAGCCATTGGCGCTGCCGATGCCCAGCGTGGCAAACGGATCGAAGCCGCTCCACACCAGGTGCGTGGGCACCCAGTCCCGCCAGCCGCAGCTCCGCCCCATTGGCGCGAGGCCAGGCTGACCGTGGAGCGCCGGTCCCAGAACGGGCCGCTGGCGCCATGGCGCCGGTGTCGCCAGCAGGCTGCCGTCCAGGTAGAAGCCCGCGCTCAGGCCGTCGCCCAGGTCCTCCTGCCCCCGCAATACCAGCTTGCTGGTGGAGTTAGCGCCGCTGGCCCTGCGGGGTGACCGTGCCCAGGCCCTGGTTGCGCACCTGCCTGACGCTCACATCGACGGTGCCGAGATCGATACCGAGGACTGCGCGCCCGCATGTGCGCGGCCACCCCAGCGAGGCGGCCAGGGGCATGGCGTATGAATACCTGCATGTTGTCTCCTTGTGATTTTTTGCTTTGCTTTGCTTTGCTTTGCTTTGCTTTGCTCTTTGCTCTTTGTTTTTCTCAGGCGTGTGCCGGGGTCTGCCCGGCTACTCAGGCTTGAAGCCCGCGCCCTTGAGCAGCGCGGCGCTCTGCGCCACATCGGCGGCGATGAAGCGCTTGAACTGCTCGGTGCTCTCCGAAACCGTGTCGATGCCCAGGCTCGCGAAGGCGCCGGACCTGGCCAGCTCGGCCACCGCCGCGTTGGAGGCCTGGTTCAGCCGCTGCACCCGGTCGGCAGGCGTGTCCTTGGCGCCCACAGTCCGTACCAGGAGGTGTGGGCAAACCGCGGCAGGCCGCTTTCCTGCATGGTGGGCACCTCAGGCGCCAGCGGCTGCGCTTGCCGGAGGTGATGGCAATCGGCGCACCTTGCCGGCCTTGGCCAGCAGCAGCACGGAGACCATGGAGTCGAGCAGCAGGTCCACGGCCGCCGCCCATCCACCAGCGGGCTGCGTGCCCTGTAGGGCACGTACTCAAAACACGCATGCGGCCCTGCTGGGCCAGCAGCAGCGTGGCCAGGTGGCTGGGCGCGCCCACGGCGGGAATGGCCGCCGTCCACGTGCTCTTGGCGCCTGCGGCTAACTCTCGCCCAGCTTGCTGTGGGGCAGCTGCGGCGAGATCACCAGCATCAGCGGCGCCTCGCCCACGCGCGCCACGGGGACAAAGTCGGTCTGCGGGTCGCCGGGCGGATGGGCCAGCACCTGCTTGGCCAGCACATGCGTGGCGGCCGAGAACAGCAGGGGTAGCCATCGGGGGCAGCCGCCAGCACCGCACGGCCCCCACCACGCCGCTGCCGCCCACGCGGTTCTCGACGATGACCATCGTGCCCAGCTGCTTGCGCAACTGCTCGGCGAACAGGCGCGCCGCGCTGTCCACGCCGCCGCCCGCCACGAACGGGACGATGACCTTGACCATCTTGCCCGGCTCGGGAAAGGCGGCGGGCGCACTGGACGAGGCCATGCTGGCGATGGGCAAGGCAGCCAGCGCACCCAGTAAGGCGCCCAGCACCGGCCCCTTCAGCCGTGTCAGAGTTTTCATGCTTTGTCTCCTGTTTCTTTTGAAAATGGGCCGGCCGTTGCGTGGCTCAGCCGGGTCCTGATTCGGCGCGCGCCGCCTGTGCCTGCGCACCAGCACGCTCAGCGTGTCGTCCAGGGCCTGGGCATCCAGCCCCCGCGTGATGAAGACGATGCGCGTGCGCCGGTCGGTACCAGGCCAGCGGGGCAGCGTCTGCGGCGGGCGAACAGGTGCTGCACGCCATGGATGACCAGGGGCTGGTCCGGGTGCTCCTGCAGGTGCACGATGCCTTTGACGCGCAGCAGGTCATCGCCGCGCATGGCCGTGACCCAGTCCATCCATTCGCCGAACGCCTGCGCGGGCAGGGGCTCGTCGCGCTGCAGCACAAAGGACGAGATGCCGTCGCGGTGCGCGCCTGCCGGCGCTGTCACCGGAGCTGTCACCAGAGCCATGGCCCGGTAGCCGGGCGTCTGGAGCATGCCCGCAGCGGCGTCCTCCTGCCCCGTCGCGCCTTCCGACATCAGCCGCTGCAGCAGCGCCACATGGTGGGCGGGGTCCATGCCTTGTGGCGCCTCGCCGTTGATGGCCTGCACCTGGGCCCGCAGTTGCGCAGCAGGCTGTGCGCCGCCCAGCAAATCTGTCTTGGTCAGCAGCACCAGGTCAGCCACGGCCAGTTGCCACACCGCTTCGGGATAGCCTGCCAGCGTGGCGCTGCCCAGCACGGCATCGACCGTGCAGGCCACGCCGGCCAGCGCATAGCGCGCCCGCACGGCAGGCTCGCCCAGGAAGAGCGCAGTATCGGCCCCGGGTCCGCCAGGCCGCTGGTTTCGATCAGCACGCGGCGCGGCGCGCCCTGTTCGCGCAGGGCCAGGCGCTCCAGCGCCTCCACCAGATCGCCGCGCACGCTGCAGCACAGGCAGCCATTGGCCAGCAGCACCGTGTCCTCGCAGGCCAGGCTGGTCAGGTCCTGGTCGATGCCGACCGCACCGAACTCGTTGACGATGACGGCCGTCCGTGCAGGTCCGGCAGCGCCAGCAGCCAGTTGAGCAGCGTGGTCTTGCCGCTGCCCAGGAAGCCCGTGAGCACGGTGACCGGAATGCGCTGCCCCGCCGCTTCGGGCAGGGGCCAGCAGGCTGGAGAAATGCCCGCTCATGACGCCACCCCACCATGCACCTCGGCGAACGAACGCAGCGTGCGCTCCAGCCGCGCCAGCGCCACTGCGCCACGGCCTGCGGCACCTCGTCCGAGCCCAGCGCATCGAGCAGGCCGCGCAGCTTGCGCGCCCTGCCCAGGTGCGGGCCGGGCACGGAACCAGGCCGCCACCTCGGGCTGCTCGCAGCGCTCGCCCCCGTCCTGCAGGTAGTCCACGATGTCCAGCTCGAAGTCCTCCAGCCGCAGGCTGATGCCGCCCGCCCGCAGGCGCAGGCACCGCCCAGGGCGACATGGCGCGCCAGGGCGCACCACAGGTCCCAGAGCCGGCCGGCCTGCAGGGCGTGGTCGGAGCCATGGCCGTGCTCACTGCCCGTCCCAGGCCACGGCGGCAGCCTGCCGGATGCCAGGCACTCTGGGCGCACTGCGCAGCGCCTGCGTGCCCTCGTGGTCCACCTGTCCCTGGCCATCCAGCGCCACGCGGTAGACCTCGCGGGCCACCTGGGCGCTCACATAGCCTTCGCGCACGTCCTCGGCCACCTTGTCCAGTTCGCGCGCCAGCGGGTCGCCAAAGCCCCCACCGCCGCCCGACAGCATGCGGTAGGCATCGCCGCGTTCAGGCGCACGTTGAAGATCTTGGCGTTGGCATGGTCGGTCTTCCACTCGCCCTTGTGGCGCACGGCCAGGCCGTTGCCCATGGCGTCGCCGCCGCCCTCCAGGCCCCAGGGCTTGCAGTGCACGCGGTCGATGCGCGTGGGTGACGGTGAAGGGCGACAGCGCCTGCACCACCATCTCCGCGCCCAGGCCGCCCCGGTACTGGCCCGCGCCGGCCGAGTCCTGGCGGATCTCGTACTTCTCCACCAGCACCGGGTACTGGCCTCGAGCTGCTCGGTGGGGCTGTTGTGGGTGTCGCCGTCATTGATGCAGACGGTGACGGACACGCCGTCCTCACGGCTCTTGGCGCCCCAGCCGCACGCCAGCAGGCCGATGCCGACGATGAACAGCCGCCCGTCCTCGGGCGAGATGCCATGGATGTTGGGAAACACCAGGTCCGCATGGTGGCCCGCGATGGAGCGGTCGGGAATCGCGGGCGCCAGGGCTCTTGAAGATGGTGTCGATCACCGTCATGGGGAAGGTCATCCACACGCGCATGGGATACGGCCTCTCGGCGCTGATCACCGTGCCCATGGGCGCATGATCACCTTGAGCGGCCGAAAGCTGCCGTCGTTGACCGGGTAGTCGGTCGGCGTGGTGAGGCATTTGTAGGCCACCTGCGCACAGGCGATGCCCGTGGTGAAGCCCGAGTTGTGAAGCCGCGCACCTGCTTGGAGACATCCGACAGGTCCACCGTCATCTCGTCGCCCTGCACCGTGACCTTGACGCGGATGGGAATGCGCTTGCCGATGTCCAGCCCGTCGTCGTCCATGAAGGACTCGGCCTCGTACACGCCATCGGGAATCGACAGCGTGTTCTTGCGCGCCACGGCCTCGCTGGAATCCATGATCTGCGCGATGGCGCCATTGACCGCATCCACGCCATAGCGCTGCAGCAGTTCCATAGCGGCGCTCGCCCGTGGTGATGGCCGTGATCTGCGCGCAGATCGCCCAGGGCCCGCTCGGCCAGGCGCACGTTCATCGCGATGATGTCGATCAGGTCCTGGTTGACCTCGCCCTGGCGCTGGTACTTCATGATGGGGATCTGTATCCCTTCGCTGAAGATGTCCGTGGTGACGTTGCCCAGCGTGCCGCACGTCCAGCCAGTGGGCCATGCAGCAGGTGAAGCCTTCGAGCCGGCCCTCATGGAACACCGGCATGGTGAACGTGAAGTGGTTCAGGTGGCTGCCGGTGGTGTAGGCATCGTTGGTGACCAGGATGTCACCCGGCAGGATGTTCTCGTAGCCGAAGTGGCGGATCTTGGCCTTGACCGTCTCCGACATGCCGCGGATGAACATGGGCAGGCCCAGGCCGATGGACACCGTGTCACCCTCGCGCGTGAACAGGCCGACCGTGAAGTCCAGCGCCTCGTAGATGATGAGGTTGTAGGCCGTGCGCGTCAGGTTGGTCTTCATCTCCTCCGTGACGGCGTACAGGCCGTTGCGGATGATCTCGACCGTGACCGGATCGACGGGCCTGGAGTCAGTGGGGTGGTTCATGTGCGGTCGCTCCCGATGTCGATTGCAGATTGCCCAGTTCGTCCACGCGCAGCCGGTCGCCGGGCTGCACGACGGTGGTGGATGCGTGTTCCTCGATCAGCGCGGGCCCTGCGATCTCGTTGCCCGCCAGCAGGCGCTCGCGCAGATGCACCGCGTGTCCACCCAGCCGCTGGAGCGGAAATAGACAGGCTTGACCGTGCGCACGGAGGCACGGCTGGGCTCGGCACTGCCGCGCTCCACGCTGTGCCGGGGCGGCTTTTCATCGTGCCCAGCACGGTGACGCGCAGGCTCACGAGGTCGGCCGGCTCCTGCGGGGCCGAGTGCCGTAGCGCACCTTGTGCAGTTCGTCGAACTGGCGCTTGATGGCCGAGCGGTCCCGTCCCTCGAAGAAGGCCATGGGCAGGTCCACGGTCACCGCATGCTCCTGGCCCACGTAGCGCATGTCGGCGGCGCGCTCGATCACGATGCCGTCCGGCGCGATGCCGGACTGCGCCAGCGCGGCGCGGCCTCGTCCTCCATGCTCTGGTAGGCGGCCTCGATCTCCTCGAAGGACACCTCGCCCAGCTTGCGGAACACCGAGCGCACATAGTCGTAGCGCAGGTCGGAGAACAGCATTCCGTAGGCCGAGAAATAGCCGGGCGCATAGGGGATCAGCACCTTGCGGATGCCGATCTCGCGCGCAATGGCCGAGGCGTGCAGCGGACCCGCGCCGCCGTAGACGACCATGGTGAAGCTGCCCGCATCCAGGCCGCGCTCGGTGGTCACGGCCTTGACGGCATGCGACATCTGCGTCACGGCGATGCGCAGGATGCCGTCGGCCGCCTCGGTGGGCTCCAGGCCCAGCGGGGTCGCCACGCGCTCGGCCATCTGGCGCTGGCAGGCGTCCATGTCCAGCTGCAGCTCGCCGCCCAGGAAATGCTCCGCGTCCAGCCGGCCCAGCACCAGGTTGGCGTCGGTCACGGTGGGCTCCAGCCCGTCACGGCCATAGGCCACGGGGCCGGGGATGGAGCCGGCGCTCTGCGGGCCCACGCGCAGCGCGTTGCCCGTCTCCACGCGGGCGATGGAGCCGCCGCCCGTGCCCACTTCGTGGATGTCCATCATCGGGATCTGTATCGGCAGGGCCTGCTCGTAGCCGCCGATCAGCGCCGAGCCGTGGTCAGCGGCCGGCCTTCGCTGATCACGCCGGCCTTGGCCGTGGTGCCGCCCATGTCGAAGGCGATGGCATCGCCCATGCCCAGTTGCGCACAGATGGCCTGGGCGCCGATCACGCCGGCCGCCGGACCCGATTCGAGCATGCGAACGCAGCCCACCTTGGCATGCTCGACCGGGAACAGGCCGCCCGTGGACTGCACGATGTAGAAATCGCCCTCGAAGCCCTTGCCGCCCAGGTGGTTCTCCAGCTGGCCCAGGTACGCGACACGCGCGGCCCCACATAGGCATTGGCCACGGCGGTGGACACGCGCTCGAACTCGCGGTACTCCTGCGACAGCTCGTGCGAGGCGCAGACGAAGGCGCCCGGCATCTCTTCCTGCAGGATCTGCTTGACGCGCTGCTCGTGCGCCGGATTGCGGTAGGAATGCAGCAGCAGCACGGCCACGGCCTCCACGCCCTGCCCTGCCAGCTCGCGGGCCAGCTCGCGCACGGCCGCCTCGTCCAGCGGCTTGTGCAGGCTGCCGTCGGCGCGCAGGCGCTCGGACACCTCATGGCGCAGCGAGCGCCGCACCAGCGGCTGGTGCTTGTTGAAGAACAGGTTGTAGGCATCGGGCCGGTTCACGCGGCCGATCTCGTAGATGTCGCGAAAGCCCTCGGTGATCAGCAGCGCGGTGTGGGCGCCATTGCGCTCCAGCAGCGTGTTGATGGCAATGGTGGAGCCGTGCAGGAACAGATGGCCGTCGCGCCAGTCGATGCCCGCGCTGTCTATCGTGGCCTGGATGCCGTTGACCAGCTCGCCATGCGTGGACAGGGCCTTGCCGAACAGCAGCCGGCCGCTGGCCTCGTCGAACGCCGCCATGTCGGTGAAGGTGCCGCCGATATCGACGGCAATGCGCAGCCAGGGCCGCTGCGAAATCGCTTGTTGGTTATCCATGAATTTCTCCGGAGTCAGACGGCAGCGCTATCCGTGCCGATACGGTTGCGCAGCACGCCCAGGCCCGTGATCTCGACCTCGACCACATCGCCATGCTTCATGTACAGAGGCGGCTCGCGGCGGTCGCCCACGCCGCCCGGCGTGCCTGTGGCGATCACGTCGCCGGGCGACAGCGGCGTGAAGCGCGACACAGGCCACGATGGTGGGGATGTCGAAGATCAGGTCGCCCAGGCTGGCCTGCTGCATCACGCTGCCGTTCAGGCGGGTCTGCAGCGCCAGGCTGCGCACGTCAGCCACCTCGTCGCGCGTGACCAGCCAGGGGCCGAAGGGCGCCGTGCCGGGAAAGTTCTTGCCGGGCGTGAACTGGTGCGTATGGCGCTGCCAGTCACGCACGCTCACATCGTTGAAGCAGGCATAGCCGGCGATGTGGTCGAAGGCATCTTCCTTTGCAATGTGGCGCCCGCCCCGGCCGATGACGAAGGCCAGCTCGCCCTCCCAGTCGAAACGCTCCGAAAGGCCGGGCGCAGCGGCTCGTCGCCATCGGCGGCCAGGCTGTCGTTGAAGCGCAGGAACAGCGACGGGTGCTCGCTGTCGGCGCGCCGCGTCTCGGCCACATGGGTCTTGTAGTTCAGGCCCACGCAGATGAGCTTGCCGGGGTTGGGGATGACGGGCAGCGCCTGGGTCTGCGCCGCATCGACGGACACGGCGCCGGCCTGCAGGGCCTGCTCCAGCTCGCCCAGCGCCTGTGCGCGCAGCACGGACAGCAGGTCGGGATGGCGGGCGAGAAAGTCGGCGGGCGGCAGCAGGAAGCGCTCGGCCAGAACCTGCCCGTAGCGGGCTGTCCGGCATGGATGAAGCTGGCGAGTTTCAACGGATTTTCCTTAGGTTCGGTGTCTGGAAAACCTGCCAAGGCAAGGCCGCTGGCAAGGCATGACTGCACTGTAGAAATCGTTGATATCTGGATAGATAGAATTTCAGGCTTTCAGAATTGCCTCATCAGGCATACCTCAACCGGGTAATCACCATGCACCTGCCCAGCGTCAAGCTCTTCCTCGAGGTCTCCGAAGCCGGCAGCATCAGCAAGGTCGCGGCACGGCGGCACACCGTGCAGTCGCACATCAGCCGGCAGATCAGCGAATTCGAAGCGTCTCTGGGCGGCCCCTTGCTGCGGCGCACGGGCCGGGCGTCACGCTGACGCCGCTGGGCGCGCGGGCCGCGCTGCGGCTGCGCAGCTGGCTGCAGGAAACCGAGCAATTGCAGGAAACGCTGCGTGCGGACGCAGGCCAGCTATGGGGCGAGGTGCGGCTGGGCATCGTGCCCTCGGCCGCGCACCCGCTGATGACGCATGTGTTCGACTGGCTGCAGCGCGAGCACCCCGGCATACGCCTGAACATCACCGAGGCCCAGGGCACGGAGCTCGACGCGCTGCTGGACAGCGGCGCCGTGGACCTGGCCATCCTCTTTCGCTTCGCGCGCCCGGCCGGCGGCGACGAGCGGCTGCTGAGCACCGCGCACAGCTATCTGGTGTCGCGCCCTGGCGACCCCTTGACCCTGGCGCCCACCACGGAGTTCGCCGCGCTCGACGGCCTGCAGCTGGTGCTGCCGCGCCGCCCCAGCCATTGGCGCGACGCGCTCGATGAGGCCGCGCACAGCCACGGCTTTCGGCTCGCGGCGGCGGCCGAGGCCGACTCGCTGACCGTGCAAAGGGCTCGTGGCCCATGCGCCCGGCCTCTACTCGGTGATCGGCCCGTATTCCATCGATGCCGAACTGCGCCAGGGGCCGGCTGCAGGCCAGCCGCCTGGTCAACCCCGGCCTGGTGCGCCATGTGACGCTTGCCCTGCCCCGGCACGGCAAGCTCACCCAGGCCTGCCGCGTGGTGGGCGATGCCATCGAGGCCTTGACGCAGGCCTGGGGACAGCAGCTGTCGCCGGGCCGCTGAGCACCTCGGGACTGCTCGGGGAGCCTGCGCGGCCGAAGGGCAGGCCCCGCCTCAATAGCCCCGCGCCGCGTCCACCGCCTGCGGCAGCTCGCCGCTGGCGCGCCAGCGCCGGATGTTGCCCGCCACGATGGCCGATGCCGTCGCGCGGTCCGTGGGTGCCGAGATGTGGGGCAGCACGGTCACGGCGGGTGCGCCCATTGCCATGACGCTTCGGGCAGGGGCTCCTGCTCGAACACGTCCAGCACGGCATGGGCCAGGCGGCCGCCGTCCAGGGCGGCGCGCAGCGCAGCATCGTCCACGATGGGGCCGCGCGCAAAGTTGATCAGCGAGGCATGGGCAGGCAGCGCGGCCAGCGCCTGCGCGCCGACGAGGCCGCGCGTCTGCGGCGTGAGCGGCAGCAGGCATACGAGGATGTCGGTCTGCGCCAGCATGGCGGGCAGCTCGGCATCACCCGCATGGCATTGCACGCCGTCCATGTGCCTGGGCGTGCGGCTCCAGCCGCGCACCTGGAAGCCTGCCGACAGCAGCCGCTGCGCGGCGGCCTTGCCCAGTGCGCCCAGGCCCAGCAGCGACACCGTCCTGTCCTGCGCGCGCACTCCGTCATGCGCCAGCCATTGGCGCGCGGCCTGCTGGCGGGCATAGCGCGGCATGTCGCGGTGCAGGTACAGGGTCCAGGCCAGCACGGCCTCGGCCATGGTGTCGGCCAGTTGCGGGTCCACCAGGCGGACGATGCGCAGGTCGGTATCGCCCAGGTCGGCCACCAGGCGCTCCACGCCGGCCCAGACGCTGTGCACCCATTGCAGGCGCGGCAGCGTGCGCAGGTCGGCAGGCTGGGGTTGGCGACGATGGCGACCTCGCAGGCCGCGCGCTGGTCGGCATCCAGCGTATCGAGCGCCACCACGCGCTCCTCGGGCAGGGCGGCCTGCAGGGCCTGCAGCCAGGCCTGGGCTGCCGGGTAGCCGGTGCGCAGACGAAGGGGAGCGGGGAGCGAGGCGCGCGGAGACAGCGAACCGCTCATTTGGCGAAGACCTTGTCCAGGTCGGCGAAGCCCTTGGCCTCGATGGGATTGCCGCTGGGGTCGCGGAAGAACATGGTGGCCTGCTCGCCGGGCTCGCCCTCGAAGCGGATGCCGGGCTGCAGCACGAAATCCACCACGCCGCCCGACAGCCGCGCGGCCAGGGCCTTCCAGTCGTCCATGGCCATCACCAGGCCCAGGTGGGGCATGGGCACCATGTGGTCGCCCACGCGGCCGGTGTTCGTGACCGGGAAGGGCTCGCCCAGGTGCAGCGAGATCTGGTGGCCGAAGAAGTCGAAGTCCACCCAGGTCTCGGTGCTGCGGCCTTCCTGGCAGCCGAGCAGCGTGCCGTAGAAGGCGCGCGCTTCGTCCAGATCGCGGACATGGTAGGCAAGGTGGAAGCTGGTGCGCATGGCTGATCCTTTGGTTGTGCTTGTGGTGCAGTCAGGTTCGCAGGCCGTGGCCTGCCGTGGGTGGCGCGAGCCTCAGCAGAGGCTTTTCAAAAGTGATAGCGTTGATTTCTTTGCAATCCCGCGAAATCTTTTGGAGACCCGCTATCTCAAGAGCCTGATCGCCGTGGTGGACAGCGGCTCCATCGCCGATGCGGCGCGCCCGAGCACCTGACCGCCGCCGCCGTGGGCCAGCGCGTGCAGGCGCTGGAGCGCGAGCTGGGCTTTGCCCTGCTTTCGCGCAGCAGGCCATGCAGGCCCGCCCCACCCAGGCCTGCCTGGCCCTGCTGCCGCGTGCGCGGCGCCTGGTGCGCGAGGCCGCGCTGCTGGGCAGCGATGCCAGCGCCGATGGCCTGGCTGGCACGCTGCGCATCGGCGCCATCTCGACCGCGCTCACGGGCATGCTGCCGGCTGCGCTGCGCAAGCTCACGCAGGCGGCGCCACAGTGCCGGCCCGTCATCGTGCCGGGCACCTCGCGCGCCCTGTTCCAGATGCTGCAGGCCGGCGAGCTCGATGCCGCCGTCATCGTGGCGCCCCCTTTGAACTGCCCAAGGCGCTGCGCAGCGTGCAGCTGCGCCGCGAGCCGCTGGTGCTGCTGGCACCGCCCCAGGCACGCGGCCGGCCTGCCGCGCTGCTGCGCAGCCTGCCCTACATACGCTACGACCCCGATGCCTGGGTGGCCGCCATGCAGCCGACTGGCTGGCCGACCAGGGGCTGGAGCCTGCGGTGCTGTGCGACCTGGACGCTGGAGGCCATTGCCATGCTGGCTGCCGACGGCATGGGCGTGGGCCTGGTGCCGCACTGGACGGGCCTGGAGCGCTTCAGGGCGACTGCCGCATGCTGCCCATTGCGGGCGCCGCCTATGAGCGCGCCATCTTGCTGGTGACCAGCGCCGAGCCCGACCTGCCGCGCATGGCCGATCTGCTGGAGGGTCGTCTCAGAAAACGGAAAATAAAGCACGTTAAGCCGGTGGCAGTGGTCGCAACGGTCTGAACTTGCCTGCGCCGACCTTGGTGCTGCTGCGCCAGAGGTAATCGCCGGTCAGATTGATGTGTTCCACCCCAGCGGTGACAGGTATTGAAACAGCGTCTCGTCTACCGGTTTGCCGTGCCCGTTCAAAGCATTGGTTGCCCGTTCCAGATAGGCCGTGTTCCAAAGCACGATGGCCGCCGTTACCAGATTGAGGCCGCTGGCCCGGTAGCGTTGTTGCTCAAAACTGCGGTCGCGGATTTCGCCCAGTCGGTTGAAGAACACCGCCCTGGCCAGCGCGTTGCGCGCCTCGCCTTTGTTGAGTCCGGCCTGCACGCGGCGGCGCAGCTCCACGCTTTGCAGCCAATCCAGTATGAACAGCGTGCGCTCAATGCGCCCCAGCTCGCGCAGTGCAACGGCCAGTCCGTTCTGACGCGGATAGCTGCCGAGCTTGCGCAACATCAGCGAGGCCGTCACCGTACCCTGCTTGATCGAAGAGGCGAACCGCAGATTTCATCCCAATGGGCGCGTATCTGCTTGATGTTCAGCCGGTCGCTGCTAATCATCGGCTTGAGCGCGTCATAGGCGGCATCGCCCTTTGGGATGAATAGCTTGTGTCGCCCAGGTCTCGGATACGTGGCGCGAATCGAAGCCCAGTAGGTGCATCAGGCCGAAGACATGATCGGTAAAGCCCGCTGTGTCGGTGTAGTGCTCCTCGATCCGCAAGTCCGACTCGTGGTACAGCAGGCCATCGAGCACATAGGTTGAATCACGCACGCCGACGTTGACTACCTTGGTGCTGAAGGGCGCGTACTGGTCGGAGATATGGGTATAAAACGTCCGGCCTGGACTGCTTCCATACTTCGGTTGATATGCCCGGTGCTCTCCGCTTGCTGCCGGTTCTGAAATTTTGGCCATCCGACGATGACGTGGTGCCATCGCCCAGTTTCCGGCAAGGATTGCCGGAACTGCGCGTTGACCAGTTCGGCCAGCGCCGTTGAGTACGTTTCATCCCGGATGTGCCAGGCTTGCAGCCACGACAGCTTGGCGTAAGTCGTGCCTGGGCAGGACTCGGCCATCTTGGTTAGCCTGAGATTGATGCCATCAGCCAGGATCGTCGTCAGCAACAAGGTTTTGTCCTTGGCCGTGTCGCCGGTCTTCAGATGCGTGAAATGCCGGGTGAAGCCTGTCCACTCATCAACTTCCATCAGCAGTTCGGTAATCTTGACGTGGGCAGCAGCATCGCCGACTGGTCGATTAGGGCTTGTGCGGTCTCCGGCACCGCCGCGTCCAGCGGCGTGATCTTCAGGCCGGACTCGGCAATGATGGCATCCGGCAGATCATTGGCCGCCGCCATGCGGTTGACGGTGGCAAGCTGCTGTTCCAGCAATGCCAGTCGGTCGTGCAAATACCGATCGCAATCGGTGGCTACTGCCAGCGGCAATTCGTTGGCCAGCTTCAAGGTGGTGAATTTCTCGCCCGGTACCAGGTACTCGTCGAAGTCCTTGAACTGCCGTGAACCCTGCACCCACACGTCACCCGAGCGCAGCGCGTTCTTCCAGCTCCGACAGAGCGCACAGTTCGTAGTGCGCGAAGTCGCCGAGGACCTCGTGGCGCACACATGGTGTCGTCGACTTCGTCGTTGTGGGAAGCGCTGTACCGACATGAGGGTCGGCAGGGGATTCATGTAAACCCAGCAGAAACAGGCTTAAGTGCCTGTCCCTGCTGACTTTTTCGACTCTCTTCCCTGGACGACCGGCCTCTTCAACCGGGTTCGCAACCAAATTAGGGCCAATCGCCGGCGTACTGAAGCGCTCAAGCATGCTGGCCACGACCTGCTCCTGGGCCGTGACGGATGACCTGGCCGTCGCCAGCGCCAGTTCCAGCTGTTGTTTGGCGGAAAGCAGCTCGTCGACCTTGGCCTGCAACTGCTCTTTGGAAGTGCTGAGCTGCTGGACGGCCGCGTCCTGCTCAACCAGGCGCCGGCCCAATTCCTCAGAGCGCCTTTGCGCAAACCCCAGTTCATCCTTGAGCGGCCGCAGGCCTCGCACCTCTTCCTGAGCCTGGTGCAGATCGCCCTGGGCGCGCGACAAATCGCCCAGGAGGCGTGCGTTTTCCTGAAGGGTATGGACGGCTTCCTGCTGCTTGGTAGCCACCCAGGCACGCGGTATTAGCAAGCGCAGCGCGCAGGCCCGGATCTGCGATCAGGGCCGCAGTTGCGTGAAGGATCGACGCCGCATGGCCGTGATTCGGCACGAAGCACGGGCAACGCCCGAGAGCCTGACGGCGCCGCGCGCCGACACGCCCCAGCGCGGGGTGCAAATCTTCTGAACCCAGTAGCAGTTATTTTGTAGAGATCGCTACATCATTGCAACGACCGTGACATGGATTTAAGCTGTTGCCATGACTCACCTCCGACTCTTGGCTGACTCATCGTCAGCCTCCCTCCGCGAGCGCCACGGCACGCATGCGGATTTGGCGCGCGGTCAAGACGCTCGGCTGTGCCGCCTTGCGCGACGGCGCCTATCTACTGCCCGCCCAAGCCGAACAGGCTGCGCAACTGCAGGTATTGGCCGACGAGGCGCTGCAGGAAGGCGGGCAAGCCTGGCTGCTGCAGGTGCAAGCCCGGAACATGACCGAACAGGCCACCTTTCAGGCGTTGTTCGACCGGGCGGCCGATTACACCCCTGGCTAGAGGAACTGGCGCAAGCACGCCAGACGCTCTCCGCCCTGAGCGCAGCCGAACTCCAGCGTACACAGCGCAAGCATGCGCGTGCCTATGAGGTCATCCGCAAAATCGACTTCTTTCCCGGTGAGACGTCGATCCGCGCCGACGCCCAGTGGCGCGATTTCGCCAACGCCCTCGAAGCCATGCAGTCACCCGGTGAGCCGCAGCCAACAGCGGGCAACATTGCTCGGCGTGATCGCATGCAGTACCAGGGACGAGTCTGGGCCGCGCCGCCATCTCTGGTGGACCGCGTGGCGAGCGCCTGGCTGATCCAGCGCTTTATCGACCCGCATGCGCGCTTTCTGTGGCTGAACACCGCAGCAGACTGCCCGTCCGATGCGCTGGGTTTCGATTTCGACGGCGCGACTTTCTCGCACGTGGGCGAGCGGGTGACGTTCGAGGTACTGCTGGCGAGCTTCGGCCTGGAGGACGATCGGGTCTCTCGCGCCTGGGAGCCATGGTGCATGCGCTCGACGTGGGTGGCGCGACCACACCCGAGGCCAGCGGCTTCGAGGCCGTGCTGGCCGGCGCACGCAAGCGCTGGCCGGACGACGACGCGCTGCTGGTCGACATCGGCGGCGTGCTGGATTCGCTCCATGCCCATTTCTCCAGTAGTCGCAAAACGTGACGACCCACCTCAGATCACTTCTTTAACTCAGATCACTTTTTTAGGAACGAATCTTCGCGAACGAGACCACTTCAGCTGCAGCCATCAGCAGTGCGGCGCCTCGCAGCTATACGCTGTGGCAATTGATTGCTTATTTCTACGGCTCGGAGCACTGGGCTTCGGCGGACCCGTAGCCCTGGCCGGCTACATGGATCGCGACTTGGTGGAACGGCGCCAATGGTTCACCGAGGCAGACTACAAGCGAAGGGCTGGCCTTGGCGCAGCTCGCGCCAGGACCGTTAGCCGCGCAGTTGGCCATCTACCTGGGCTTTGTTCACTACAGCTTCTAGGGGCCACCCTGGTGGGCCTCGCTTTTAATGCTGCCCTCGTTTCTGATGGTGATCGGACTGGCTGGGCCTATACGCATTTCGGCGGCCTGGGTTGGATGCAGGCCGTGTTTTATGGCGTGAGTTCCGCTGTCATTGGGATCATTGCTATCAGCACCTGGAAGCTCTCTACCAAGAACATCGGCAAAGACAAACTGCAATGGGCCATCTTTGCAGTAGCGGCGGCGGTGACGATCATCACCCAATCCGAGGAACTGTGGCTGTTCCTGGGCGCAGGCGTTCTCGTGTGGTTGTTGCGCGCGCCGCCGAAATTTATTAAGCCGTCCAGCACGCTGCACAGCAGTGCTATTCCTTTGCTGGCCTTGCTTGGCTTGTCCAACGTCGACTGGACCAAGCTGTGGCAGATCACCAAGTATTTCTTCTACGCGGGCAGTTTTGTTTTGGTAGCGGCCTGGCTATCGTCCCGTTTCTGTATAGCGGAGTAGTCAAGAGTACGGATGGTTGACCGATCACCAGTTCCTAGACGCTGTCGCAGTCGCCATGATCACTCCCGGTCCTGTCGTCGTCACTACCGGGTTCATCGGCTTTCTGGTCGCGGACTTCTGGGGCGCGGTTGCTGCGGCGCTGGCAACCTTCCTGCCGTGCTATCTCTTCACAGTCCTGCCAGCCCCGTACTTCAAGAAATACGGAAAGAAACCGGGAATCGTGGCATTCGTCGATGGCGTGACGGCAGCCGCCATCGGATCGTTGGCCGGAGCCGTGGTAGTTATCGGGTGCGCTCGATCAAGGACGTTCCACGGCGCTACTCGCCCTGGGGACTGCTGCCTTGCTTTGGAAATTCAAGAAGTTGCCGGAGCCGATCGTTGTCGCTGCCGCGGCACTGATTGGGCTGGTCGTCTACCCGCTGGTGACCCACAGCTGAATAGAAGCGAGAGGAGTCCACGCCTTAACCCATGACTTGCCACATTTCTAGGAACACTCAATGGATTTACAACTACGCCCCTTACCATCAACCTCGCTGCCCTCAACGGGCTGTCCGAGGAACTCATCCTCAGCCATCACGCGAACAACTACACCGGTGCAGTCAAGCGCCTGGATGCTATTCGCCAGCAACTGGCGCACCTGGATTGGCTGACCGCTCCGGTCTTCGCGATCAATGGCCTGAAGCGCGAAGAGCTGATCGCCGCCAATTCCGCTTGGCTCCACGAGCTGTACTTCGACACGCTGGGAGGCGACGGTGCATTGCCGGACTCCGGCCTGGCAGTTGCCTTGGCCCGCGACTTTGGCAGCGTTGACCGCTGGCGCACGGAATTCTCCGCACTGGCCAAGGCCATGGGCGGCGGCTCGGGTGGGCGCTGCTGTCATGGTCCACACGCGAGGCGCGGCTGATCAACCATTGGGCGGCTGACCATACGAACCTGCTGGCCGGCGCCACACCGCTGCTGGCACTGGACATGTACGAGCACGCCTACCACATGGATTTCGGTGCCAGGCGGCCGCGTATGTTGACGCATTCATGCAAAACATCCGCTGGAATGCCGTGATGCAGCGCTACGCTGCCGCCATCGAGGCTGATGCACTGCCCTGGTCGGCCGCACCAGAGAAAGTCGGCGGTGACCTCCAACTGATCGACGTGCGACGCACGGCAGGCTACGCACAAGCGCCTGATCGCATCGCCGGGGCCATTCGGCGCGATCCCGTGCAGTTAACAAATTGGAGCCGTGAAATCGATTCCTCTAAACCCGTCCTTGTGTATTGCGTGCACGGCCATGAAGTCAGCCAGTCGGTGGCGCTCGCGCTACGAGCGCATGGCCTCGATGCACGCTTCGTGGCCGGGCATCGAAGCCTGTCGCGCTGCTGGCGTGACATTTGAAGCAAAGGAGTAGCACCATGAAGTGGATTACACGCGAACGCCCCAAGATCGACCGCATCGCCTGTCCCTGGCTGGTTGCGCGCTTCATCGACCAGCAGGCGGAATTTCTCTATGTGCCGGCCAGCGAGGTGCTGAAACCGCCAACGCTACCGGCGCCATCCCCTACGACATCCCGAATGTCGAACTAAGCCATGTGGGTGAGCTGTGCAGTTTCGATGCCTTCCTGTCGAAGTACCACCTGGACGACCCAGCGCTGCGCCAGTTAGCCGAGATCGTGCGCGGCGCCGACACCTCCCGGCTTGACCTGACGCCGCAATCAGCAGGGCTCTATGCGCTCGCTCGGGCTGTCGCACAACTTTAGCGACGACCACGAAATGCTCCAGCACGGCATGGTGATGTACGACGCCCTCTATGCGTGGTGCCGCGCATGCCAGGCCGAGACACACAACTGGCCGCCGGTCATGCCAGCCTGATCCGCCCAATTGAAAATGCACTAAATGTCCGCAATCCCCGTCTTGCCTTCGCCACACTCATTCAGTCCCTGAGCCTGGTGGCGACATCGGCAACGCCCGGCCCCAGCGAACTCACCGGCGCGCAGATCAAGACAGTCTTCGTCGGCAATGTCATATCCGAAGGCGCGCACTGGTCCGCTTACCCTCCTTCCCGATGGACGCACGAAGTCCATTGAACTGGGGCGGCCGCACCAGGGGCATTGGAAGATCGTGGGCAAGGAATTGTGCGTAAGCATCAGCACGGGTGTAGAGCCCGAATGCTGGACGGTACTGCGCAAAGGCAAGGCCTATCTGCTGCGCGCCCACGGCCAAGACCTCTACGAGGTCACTCCGGAACCTCTGTCGTCGAAATATCCGTTCGATTGACCGGCACCTGCCTCGATTACCCGCTCCGGCCAGCCCCCGGAGCTGCATCCCGCCAACTACCAAGGAAACACCATGCTGCGTCTAACCCTTCCACACTGGCCCTGGCCGCGGGCCTGCTTACTACAGGCGCCCCGGCCATGGCCCAGGCCATCGACACGGCTGCCATCGAAACGGCCACCGGCCTCAAGGGCAGCTACAACCGGGCGGAAAACGTCTTCAAGGTCAGCAAGCCACGCGACGACGTGAAGATCAATGTCGATCGCTGGACCATGCCACCGTTCATGGGGGCTCACCTCCTGGGCCGCGTTCACGCCAATGGGCTCGTCCACCATGATGATGGGCGATACGGTGCTGTTCGAGGATGAAGTCAACCCGGCGATGAGCGCCGCGCTGGACAACGGCCTGGAAGTGACTGCGCTGCACAACCACTTCTTCTTCGACCAACCCAAGGTCTTCTTCATGCACATCGGCGGCATGGGGATGCACGCAAGCTCGCCACAGGCGTGAAGGCGGTGTACGACCGCATCGCGCAGGTGCGCGCCGCCCAAGGCACGCCGGCCAGCAGCTTCGCGGGTGACATCGCATCGCCAAGCCATGTGACTGCTGCACCCATCGAGGAGATTCTGGGCAGCAAGGCGCAGGTCAAGGATGGCATGGTGAAAGTAACCCTTGGCCGCACAGCCAAGATGCATGGAACCACCGTCGGCAATGAAATGGGCATCAATACCTGGGCGGCCTTTGCCGGCGACGATGAGCATGCGGTGGTTGATGGCGACTTCGCCATGCATGAAAACGAACTGCAGACGGTCCTGAAGACCATGCGTGGCCAGAGCATCAACATCGTGGCAATCCACCAGCACATGACCCACGAGGAACCGCGCTACGTCTTTCTGCATTACTGGGGCAAGGCAAAGCCGTGGATCTGGCCCTGGCGGTAAAGAAGGCATTGGACGCGCAGAAGGCTGCGAAATGACGAAGAAAACCTTCAGCTCGGTGCCGCAGCGCCTCCCAAGCAGCCCCACCCGGCACCTCGCGCGCCTCACCGCCGCCGGAGCCGTGTTCTGCGCACTTGCCGCGACTGCCAAGGAGGTGCCGCTGACTGGCCCGCAGATCCGTGCCGCCATCAGCGGCAAGTACGTGACTGATGAACACCATTGGGGGCACAAGTATTTCGCGGACGGGCGCGTCGAACGGTTAGAGAACGGCCGCCAGCGGTCTGCGCGCTGGTCCGTCAAAGGCAATCAGCTATGCCTGCTGCAGCCGGAAATCAGCAAGGACGAACCGATCTGCTACCAAGTCCTGCGCGACGGACAGAAGCTGCAATACAGGACGATGCGCAGTTCGTTGTGTATCGGGGCTGGTGCGGCCCATGCCCAAACGAGAGCCGTGAACGGTTAGGGATTGCATGCACGCAGGCGACTGACATGGCGCACTACCTCTGGACACTGCGTCCCTACCGGCAGACCGCCGGGCAGCTTGTCCTCGGCTCCCTGGCAGGCGTCGTCATGAACACAGCCGTGGTCCTGCCCGCCGTGTGCCTCGGGCGCGCGATCGACGCCGCGACGCACTTCGCGCATGGCCAGGCGACGCGCGCGACGCTGCTGCAGGCCGTCGCGTTGTTCGCCGCGGCAACCCTCGCCACAGAACTGCCTCGACTGGGCAAGCGCTGGTGGTTGATGACGGCCAACGCGCGCATCCGCGCCAATCTGCGCGCGGATGCGCTGCGCGGGTGCTCGCCTGGCCGATGGCAAAGCTGACTGCCACGCCTGTTGGCGACACCATGGCGCGCGTCATCGGTGACGTCGAGGTGCTGGGCATCGGCATCCGCGAGGTGATCGTCGAGACCTGGGACACGCTCCTGTTCTTGATGTCGTTCTTCGTCGCCATGCTGGTGCTGGACTGGTCGTTGACCCTGCAGGCGCTGATTCCCGTGCCCTTCGCGATGGTGCTGGCCTGGGCCGCCGGACGCTTTATTCACCAACGTACGACGGCGGCTCGACAAGCCAACGGCGCGTTGACCGCGGGACTGCAGGAGCAACTGTCCGGCATCCGCGTCGCGAGGCTACTGGGGATGAAGCAGGCCGCACAGACGCGGATCGAGCGGCTCGCAGATGCACAGGCGCACACCAATCTCGCGGTGGCGCGGCCCCGCGCCGGCCTGCCCGCGGTCTACACCACGCTGATGGCGGCCGGCATCGTGCTGGTGTTGTGGCAAGGCGGCGAAAAAGTCATCGCAGGCGCGTGGACGCTGGGGGCGTTCGTGACCTATCTGGACCTTTTTCTGCGCTTCACCGGGCGCGGATTTCGGTGCCGCAGCTCGTGAACTCGGTGCAAGCAGGCGGCGCAGCCTACGCGCGGCTCGCCCCTTGCTCGCTGCGGCCCTGCCTGCTCGCGGCGAGCATCGGTTCGCTTCGTTTCGCGCCGGCTACCTGGCCGGAACGACTCCGCGCTCGACTCACCGAGCCGGCGTCACGAGTTGAACGCGGGCTCGCCGTATCCCTGCACAACGTGAGCTTCTCTCACGGCAACGCCGACGCCGCCGTCACGGCGCTGAACCAGGTCTCGCTCGAGATTTCGGCAGGCGCGTTCGTAGCAGTGACCGGGCCGGTCGGCTCGGGCAAGAGTGCGCTGGCGAAGGCTCTGCTGGGCCTGTACCCGCTCGCCGGCGGTACCGTTTCCTGGACGGCGACACGCCCGCACGACATCGCGGTGACATCGGTTACCTGCCGCAGGAGCCCTTCCTGTTCTCGGTACGGTGCGCGAGAACATCACCATGGGACGTGAGCAGGCCGACCTCGCCACGATGAGCGCCCTGAAATCGCCGCGCTTGCGAAGGACGTTTCGGGCTTCGAGCACGGCGTCGATGCCGAGATCGGCGAGCGCGGCATTCGCATTTCCGGCGGTCAGCGGCAGCGCGTCGCACTGGCACGCGCGGCGGCGGCGGACCTCGGCTGCTGGTGCTGGACGATCCGTTCTCGGCGGTCGACGTCGCGACGGAGGCTCAGATCATTGCCAGCCTGCGCGCGGAGTTCGGCCGCGGGGCGCCGGCCGCGCGACAGGCCACCATCGTCCTGTGCTCGCACCGGCTGGCGGCCTTCCGCAGGCGGATCTCGTCGTCGTGTTGGATGGAGGACGCAGTCGAACGAGGCTCTCATGAACAGCTGATGCTGGCGGGCGGCCTGTATGCACGGATCTACGCGGCGCAGGTCGCGATGGCACAGCCGGAGGACGCAGACCGCAACACAGTCACAGCCGGCACCGACAACACGCCGAGGACTCACGACCGCCCAGGTGGGCTCGCTACTGGCGCCGCAGAGACGCCTGCTCGTGGCCATCGCAGCCTGCGTGCTTGCCGGTGCGGCGCTGGAGGTGCTGCCGCCGCTCCTCGTGCGGCAGGCCGTGGACGCCCACTTGGCCGTGGGCCGTGGCGACGGCCTGATGCTGCTGGGCGTGCTCTACCTGCTGGTCGTGGCCGGGCAGCAGGCGTTGGGCTTCGCGTCTGCGTACGGCACCGCGATCGCAGCCCAACGGGCGTTGCGCGACCTGCGCGCGCGCCTGTTTGGCCATCTGCAACGGCTGCCTGCGCGCTACTTCGACACGACCCCGTTGGTGACACCGTCAGTCGCTGCACCGCAGACATCGACACCATCGACCGCCTGTTCTCGTCGGGCATCGCGAGCCTTGTCGCCGACCTCGTGCGACTGGTCACGATCACGGTGACGATGCTCGTGCTCAGTCCTCGCTGACGCTGCTCTGCGGACTGGCCGTGCCGCCCCTGCTGTGGTTCACGCGCTGGTTCCAGCTGCGGGTATTGGCCGCTGAACGGGCCAGCCGGGAGGCCGTGGAAGCGTCAACACGGCACTCGTGGAGACCCTCGGTGGCGCGGAGGTCATTCGTGCTTTCGGACGAACGGGTTCTTCGAGCACCGCTTTCGTGGCGCTCTGCAGGCCACGCAACACGCCTATCTCGCGGCCACACGCTATTCAACGATCTACACGCCGCTGATGGCCATCCTGGCGTCGCTGATCGTCTGCGGCCTGCTGTGGGCAGGCGCCGAGGGCGCGCTGGCGGGCTGGGGTGTTTCTATCGGCACGCTCACGGCCTTCGTGCTGCTGTTTCGCCGCTTCTTCGCGCCGATAACGACGCTGGGCGAGGAATGGCAGACCGTGCAGAGCGCGCTGTCCGGGGCGGAGCGCGTGTTCCAGGTCTTGGCGCTGCCGGTCGAGGAAACACCGGTCGCCCATTCCGTGCAACAGGCAAGGAGCGAACCGGAGCCGTTGATCCAGTTGAAGGATGTGATCTTCGGCTACGTCGCCGATCGCCTCGTGCTGAACGGCTTCTCCTGAGCGTTCGCGCAGGCGAGCACGTCGCGCTGGTCGGGCGCACCGGTGCCGGCAAGAGCAGCCTGATGCACCTCGCCGGTGGCCTGTATGCGCCCTGGTCCGGCGAAATTCGCGTGGCGGGCGCGGATCCACGCGCCATGACGGACGAGGAACGCCGTCAGTGCCTGGGCGTCGTGCCGCAGACGCTGCAACTCTTCAGTGGCAGCGTGCTCGACAACCTCACGATGGGCGACGTCCTCGTGACCCGGACTGCTTGCGAAGCGGCAGCCAAGGCAACGGGCGCGCATGCGTTCATCCAGGCACTGCCGCAGGGCTACGACACGCCCCTGGACGCGGGCGAGGCCGGCGCCGCGTTGTCTGCGGGCCAACGGCAATTGCTCGCGCTCACGCGCGCGCTGGTGCGCCAGCCTGGCGTGTTGCTGCTCGACGAAGCGACTGCCGCGATCGACCACGCCAGCGACGCTGCGTTCCGCGCCGCGCTGCGCCGCGACGCGCACGACTCGTCCCGTGCCGTTCTGATCGTGGCGCATCGGCTGTCAACGGCGCAGGAGGCCGATCGCGTCATCGTGATCGAGGACGGCCGCATCCTCGAACAAGGCGCGCCGGACGAGCTGATTCGGTGCCGGGGTCGCTTCGCTGCGCTGCTGGCCATGGAGACGGCAGGCTGATTGGCATCAACGTTGACGTTGGAGGACAGACATGGGCAAGGACTTCTACACAACCCGACGCGGCCGACCCGGTGCTCGATCCCGACGCGGTGCTCGCGATCGTGCGCCTGCATGCGGCGGGCGCGAAGGCCGTCAGGGCCGTCGACGAGAGCGGCGGCGAGGCGCGCACCTATGCGATCGACGACGGCCTGATCCTGAAGGTTCAGAGACCACAACAGCTGCGCGCGCGAACGAGCCTGGACAAGGAGCGTTTCCTGTTGGAGCAGCTGGCAGGCCTGGAGGGCGTACGCGTTCCACGAGTCCTGGTGGGGGCGTCGCCGAACCCGGATCGAGTACACCTTGATGACGCGCATGCCCGGCGTGCCGATGCACTCGGCAAGGTTCGACGGTGACCTCCGCCGGCGTACGCTGGTTGACCTGGGGCGCATGCTGCGTCGCATTCACGCAATCCCTCAGCAACCCCTGTTCGAGGCGCGCCTGATCCCCGGCGACCACACGGCGGCCGACGTTCGCACACGGTTCGGCGGCCTCTTCGACGACGCCGTCACAGCCGTGGCGCGGGCGGCCCAGCCCTGGCCGTTCGCGCTCGACCCGTTGCAGTTGGCGCGCCTCGCGATGCGCGCCTGCCGGACGCAGACGCCTGCGGCCTTGCACAGCAACCCGGCCCCGAACACGTCTTCGTCGATCCGCAGACTAGGCAGTTGACTGGCCTCATCGACTTCGGCGATGCGTATTTCAGCCACCCGGCGCTCGATCTGCGCCGATGGCCTCGGCCCATCGATCGGGGCCGCGGTTCACGCCGGGTACTGCAGCGAGGAGAAAACGAGCGAGAGTTCAACCAGACATGGCGCGTGGCCTGTGTGCTCACCGACATGCTCGCCATCGCACAGAGTCCGGAATGCCGCACTGCAGGGCTCGTCGAGTTGGAAGAACTTGTCGAGCGGTTGCGCTTACGGCTTACGTGATGGCTGTCTTGGCGCCGACCGATCACCCGCGAAAGGGTAGTACCCCATCCTCTGGAGACACGGGAGCCGCTACAACGCCGCGGTATTCGCTTTCAGCGTGCGATCCAGCTTGCGGTGAATGAGTGATACCAGTGTCAGGATGTCCAGGGCATCTTGTTCGGACATCGGCCAGTTTGTCTTGGGGCATGGGCGAGTGGGTTGCGCACGGCGCCGAAGAGGCCCACCAGCAGATGGGCGAAGCCTTTTGCTCGCTCTTCTCAGATTCGGTGGCGAGCGAACCGAAAACCAGGATCGGGTTTTGCGTCGAAAACGTCCGGCTCACTAACTCGGCGCCATCCATGGTCAGGCCAGACATGGAACGGATGCGCTCGGCGACACCTTTGGTCGACTCGAAGACGGCATGGAAATAGTTTTCATCCAGCAGTTCGGCGCGACAGTAGTTGAGTACTTCAGCATGGACTTTGCGGCTTTCAGGCGCCGACTTCAGCCGGCAGGCGCGCGAGCGCGCGGCGTCCAATGTCGTGGCCTTGTCGGCAAAGCCTACACGGCCATCTTCGCGCACGAAGAAACCCGAAAAGCAACCACCATTCAGCTCATCGCGCCGCCACCGGAAAGCGCCTGGGTCGCGCGTAGTTGACCGGGTTCATGGCAAGGTTGATCAGCAAGATCAAGTGATTACCGATTTGGTGCTGGTTCTGCGCTTCCGCCAGCGCGTTGAAAAGGCGCTTCCACTTGGTGATGCCAGGCGACACATCGGCGATTTTGATTTCCTGCAGCAGTCGCTCGATCTGCGCGCCGTCAGACCTCGTTCGGTGTCTGCAAGCACCCGGCAAGCTGCCTCCATGTGCTGCGAACTAAAGGGATTGATGGAGCCACGGAGTGAATTCACCAAGCGCCTGAAACCGCGCTGTTGTTCAATGTGATCCGAGTCACTTCCCCAAGTCGTTTTGCATCCGCAACTCAGGAAGAATCGATTTCGGTGGTTTCCGGTACCAGTGCAGGCAGACGTTGACGAGATCTGCCCCGGCAGGCTTCTTCAGAAACGATTGCCGGAGGTTGACGGTCAGTTCGGGATTTGGCACTAGGTGGAAAATCACCTTCTTGATCCAGATGCTCATGGCTGGGAGCCATGTCGGCCCACTTCTTCTGAAACATGCGCCGCGGTGCGATGAACGGGTGGCCGGCGGACGTACAGGCTTCCGGGAACATCGGCGCCATGAAATCGATCACATATTCATCGCACTGTATCCACGCGTGAAACGACGTGTCCGAGCTTTGAACCTGTCCTTCTGTCAATGTGGCGAAAGAGATGACATGTTGGCGCCGACCGAAAACTGAGCCACTTATGAGGGTTGTGCCGACCCAAAATTGAGCCAGGTGTTCAACCTACTCTGCTGTTTTTGTGCAGCAGAGGACGAGTGATCACCATGGACATGATTGGCAGGATCCGGCGTTTGCATGCCCGGAAGAACAAATCGGAGCGCGAGATCTCGCGCTGGGCCACGCGACGTCGGCCCTGGGTGGACCGCGTTGCCAGCGCATGGTTGATTCAGCGCTTCATCGACCGCGATGCGCGTTTTCAGTGGCTGTCCCAGCCGTCAGATTGCCCGAAAGGCGCACTCGGTTTCGATTTCGACGGCGCGGCGTTTACGCACGTGGGCGAGCGGGTGACCTTCGAGACGCTAATGGCTAGCTTCGACCTGGAGCAGGATGCTGCGCTCATGCGCGTCGCCGCGCTTGTACACCAGCTCGACGTGGGCGGCGAACCGGTCGCCGAGGCTGCAGGCTTCGAGGCCGTGCTGGCAGGCGCGCATCAACGCCTGGACGAGGACGACGCGCTGCTGGCGGAGATGAGCAAAATGCTCGACTCCCTGTACGCGTACTTTCAACAAGCTGGCGGTCGCCCAGGATGACCCAGATGATCCGCCCAGCCCCCGCACATTGGTGAGCTTCGCGCCAAGTTACCCCGAGCCACACCTGGAACCCACCCAACTGCCGATAGCGACTTTGATTCAACCAACCACCTGTTATAACGCCATGACACTTTTCCTGACCGGCTTGCGCGCCGCTTCGATCATCCGTCCCAACCTCAACTCTGAACCGGGGCAGCATGAGTGCGCAGACGACCACCGGCGCTGCCGGCCCCGAGGCCGTGCCTCCGACGCTGACGTACTTTCAGCTTTTCATGCGGTTTCTCAAATTCGGCTTCCTTGCCTGGGAGGCCCGGTGGCGCAGGTCGCCATGCTGCGCCGGGAACTGGTGAACGAGGAACGATGGATTTCCAGCGAACGCTTCAACCGCTTGCTGGCCGTGATGCAGGTGCTGCCTGGACCCGAGGCGCACGAGCTGTGCGTGCATCTGGGCATGCGTGCGAAGGGGCGGCTGGGCGGTGCTGGCCGGTCTCGCATTCATGCTCCCGGATTCCTGTTGATGCTGGCGCTGTCATGGCTTTACTTCCGGATGGACATCGCTGGCACGGCACTGGGCGCCGCGTTCCTTGGTGTACAGGCAGCAGTGATCGCCCTGATCGTACGGGCGGTGCACCGGATCGGCGAGCACATCCTGGTGGACCGTTGGCTGTGGGCCATCGCCATCGTGGCCGCACTCGCCTCCGCCGCCGGCGTGGCCTTCTGGATCACCCTGCCAGCCGCCGGCGGCGTCTATGCCTTGTGGATGCTCAAGCGTGGCAGGCTCGCCCTCCTGGTCGCTGCCGGCGCGGTGGCGCTGGCCGCCGCGATGGCGCTCTGGGCGCCGCGCGCACAGCCGCTGGTGGAGGCGGTCGTCCAGGGCGAGGCTTCGCTGCTGCTCATCTTCGTCGCCGGGTTGAAGGCGGGCCTGCTCACCTTCGGCGGTGCCTACACGGCGATCCCGTTCATCCGCAATGACGCGGTCGGCCGCGGCTGGATCACCGACGGCCAGTTCCTCGACGGCCTGGCCTTGTCTGGGGTGCTGCCCGCGCCGCTCATCATCTTCGCCACTTTCGTTGGCTATGTTGCCGGCGGGCCGCTCGGTGCGCTGGTCATGACCGCCGGCGTCTTTCTTCCCGCGTTTGCCTTCTCGCTGATCTTCTACGACCGGCTCGAGGCAGTGCTAGAGGTCAAGGAGATGCACGCCTTCCTCGACGGCGTCGCCGCCGGGTGGTCGGCCTAATCGCCGCGACCACGGTTGACCTGGCGTTCGTCACCGCCGCGCGTGTGCCGTCGTTGGCGGTGGCCGTATCGATCTTTGTCGCGGCCTTGGCCTTCCTGTATGCCTGGAAGAACAAGCTCAACATCGCAGTCGCGATCATCAGGGGCCGGAGTCGCGGGTTGGCTGCTGATGCCGAGCGGCGCGTGAGCCAGCAGGGTATGCAGCCTGTTGCTTGCCCTCGCTCAGCGCGCTGCGTCGCGTTAAAGGTCGCTCCGATCAAGAAAAGTCGCGCCAGCGGAGGCCTCGGCTCAACCTGCCTAGACGGACGGCTGCGCCGAAACGTTGCTTGCGGTTGCTTGCTGCTCGTGCTTGGTGCATGGACGCTGCCGGACGTGGCCGCTGAATCGGCGGCTTTTGCTCCTTTGAATGGCCAGCAGATCCGCTCCGTTGCGCGGCAGCTCAGTCGGCGACGGAGACATTGGGAGCATCAGTACCTCCCCGATGGTCGACTCATCCGCTCCGAGAGCGGGACAAGCAAAAGCGGGCCAATGGTCGGTTCAGGCGACCAGCTGTGCCTGCTGAAGCCCGAGATCAGCAGCACACAGGCGGCGTGCTTCTCGGTGCATCGACGAGGCAACGAGTTGCAGTACCTAGATGGGCAGCAACTCGTATATCAAGGTTTTCTTAAAGGAGTTCATGATGACTACATCCCCAGCATTTCAAAGTCAGGACGCGCTCAAGCCGCTGCCGTTCGATCCGTCAAAACTAACGGGTCTGTCCGAACGAATGATTCGTTCCCATTGGGAAAACAATTACGGCGGCTCGGTCAAGGCACTGGCCGCTGTCAAGGCCCGGCTGGTGCAGGCCGCAGGCGACAAGGACCTGCCGCCCTACATCTACAACGACCTGAAGCGCGAGCACCTAATTCGCACTGGATCGGTGGTGCTGCACGAACTGTATTTCGAGAACCTCGGGGGCAGTGGCGAGGCCGCAGCTACCGAGCGAGAGGCGATCGCTCTGCCTTCGGCAGCTTCGAAGACTGGGAGAGGGAATTCCGCCGCATCGGTGCCGGCCTCGGTGGGGGTCCGGCTGGGTGGTTCTTGGTTCAACCTGCACACCAGGCAGCTGGAAATTACTGGATGGCCGATCACGCGCATGGACCGGCCGCCACCGTTCCGATCCTGGTGATGGACATGTACGAGCACTCTTATCAGATGGACTACGGCGCTGCGGCGGCGAAATACATTGATGCTTTCTTCCAGAACATCCAGTGGAGAGCGTGAGTGCACGGCTGGCCGGCGCACGTGCGATATGAGGCATTTAGCGTTGCATGTGGCGGGTTGGCACTCTCGTGTGCACGTGAAGATAGGCATCTCCGGACACCGACGGCGCGACGGCGCGACGGCTCGGTATTCTCACAGGCGCGGACCAAGCTGGCTGGTCTTGGTGCCCTTGTCCATCCTGGCCGAGCAACTGGTGCGTGCATGGAACTGGCGCCAATTGCTGTACCCCTGCGCCCGGCGGGGCGCTTCGATTTGTTCGGCACCATCATGGCTGGCTACCTGCTGGCGGAGCGGGGCAAGCCACGCTAATGGACAGGCGAAAAACAAACTGAAATGAATCGTGTTGTTGACTACATCGAAGCCGCTGAGCGCGACAACACGCGTCGGAGCTACGCTTCGGCCATACGACATTTTGAAATAGAGTGGAAAGGCCTCCTGCCCTCGACGGCTGACGCCATCGCCCGCTACCTCGCCGACTACGCGCCTACCTTGGCCATCAACACCCTTCGCCAGCGGCTGGCGGCACTGTCCCGATGGCATGCCGACCAAGGTTTTGCGGACCCCACCAAGTCGCCCTTGGTGCGCCAGGTCCCAAAGGCATTCGCTCAATTCACGCCGTGCCAGAAAAGCGCGCGCGCCCCTGGAGCTGGCGGTGCTCCAGCAGATCGACCAGTGGCTCGATGTCGCGATTGGCAACGCCCAGCGGTCCGGCGACCGGCCGGCCTTGCTGCGCCAAACCCGCAACCGCAGCCTGATGTTGCTGGGGTTCTGGCGCGGCTTTCGCTCCGACGAGTTGGTCAACCTGCGCGTAGAGAACATCGAGGTGACGCCGGGCCAGGGCATGGCGTGCTACCTGGGCCGCACCAAAGGCGACCGGCAGCTGCAGGGCCGTGTTTTCAAATGCCCAGCCTTGTCCCGCTTATGTCCCGTGACGGCCTTCAATGCCTGGATCGACCTGGCCGGGTTGACCGAGGGTCCGGTGTTCCGCAAGATCGACCGCTGGGGGAATGTGGCCGACGAAAGTCTGCATGCCGACAGCCTGATTCCGTTGTTGCGCAGCCTGTTCGCCGAAGCCGGTGTCGAGTCGCCCGAGGAATACAGCAGCCACTCCTTGCGCCGCGGCTTTGCTGGCTGGACCGCGCCAGCGGCTGGGACATCAAGGAACTGATGGAATACGTCGGCTGGAAGGATGTCAAATCGGCCATGCGCTACCTCGATGCGTCGGATTCCAGCCTGCAGGCCTGGTTCGAGCAGGGCCTGACGGCCCTGGCACCGGCAGTTCCGCAGCTACTGCCATTGTTGTTGACCGAACAAATCGAAGCGCCCCGCCCACCGGCCGAAGGAACGACGCCCATGGCAGTCCTGCGCGTCACGCTGGTGCTGGCCCGCTTCAGCAAGCAGTCGCGCGGCCTGGCTCGCGGTCACCGGCTGATCGAGCAGACCTGCTTTGAGCGTTTCGCCATGCAACGCCTGAACACCGAGGAACGCTCTACGAGCTCGCAGTTCCCTACCTGTCACGTGACTTGCTGGACGAGGTGATCGCCACGCTGCTCGATGACATGTACCGCATCGCCGAGGACAACCAGTGCCTGCTGGAAACCTCATTTCACGAACCCGCGACCGACACCTACTGGGATTGAGGCGATGGGAAGCATTGCCGCCAGGCGGGTAGTCCCCGCGAATGACCACGCTCCATGAGACGGCCTATCCCAGCCTGAAACCCGATCCGACACCCGTGAGCTGGCGGAGCTTTACACACCGACCAAGGATGAACAACTCCTGGCTGCCGGCATCGGCAAGCGCGCCTTGCCGCGCATGGCGGCACTGATCCACCTGAAAGTCTTCCAGCGCCTGGGCTATTTCATCTCCCTGGCCGAAGTGCCGCCGGTGATCCGGGAGCACATTGCGCAGCAGGTGGGCGTGGTTAGGCCGCCCCGGCGGCGGACCTCGCGCTTCGAGGCCTCGGCTCTGCGCACCGCCTTGTTTGCGACCTTACGCCGGCACCTCAATGTCAAACCTATGAACCCGGGGGCCACGCCTGGCTGGAGGTCGTGGCCGACACGGCGGCCGAGACCAAACACGCGGTGGCCGACATCATCAACGTGATGCTGGAGGAGCTGGTCCACCATCGCTACGAGCTGCCCGCCTTCTCGACGCTGGACCGGATGGCGTATCGAGCCCGGGAAAGAGCAACAACCGGTATTTCTCCGCAATCACCAACCAGCTGACAGCCCATACCCGGACCTTGATCGACAGTTTGCTTAAAACCGCCACGGGCGAGTCGGTTTCTGCCTGGCAAATGCTCAAACGCGAACCCAAGCGGCCGACCAACAAGGAAACGCGCACCTACATCCAGCACATCCGGCGCTTGCAGTACCTGGTGGAGCAGCTTCCCAAGCCCGACGTGCCGGTGCCCAAGCTCAAACAGTTTCGCCACCTGGCGCGCGCCCTCAATGCGGCCGAGATGGCCGAACTCAAGCCGCAAAAGCGCTACGCCCTGGCGGTGATCTTCATCCGGGCGCAGCATGCCCAGTCCCTGGACGATGCCGCGGACCTGTTTATTCGCCTGATGCAGAACCTGGAAAACAATGCCAGGCAGAAATTGCTCTCGTTCCAGCAGGAGCGGGTCCAAAAAACCGACATGCTGGTTGGCCAGCTCAAAGACATCCTGGGCGCCTACCAGCTGGAGGGCACCGACACGCAGCGTGTGGACGCCATCGGCACCACCCTGGTGGCCGACGTGGACGAGCTGCTCAACGAATGCGAACAGCACCTGGCCTATGCGGGCCGCAACCATCTGCCTTTCCTGCTGCAGCCCTACAAGATGGTCCGGGCCCAGTTGCTCAACTGCATCGGCATCGCCTCGCCCAAGGCCAGCAGCGAGGACCAGGTAGCGGAGCGGCTGATCGAGGCCTTTACAAGCTGCGCGACAACCGTGCGGACATCGTGCCGCTGGACATGCTGGGCCTGACTGAAGACAAGGATTTCCGCTGGATGTCAGGCCAGTGGAAGCGGTTGGTGTTGGTCCGTCCATCCGGCAAGGGCCGGGCGGAGGCTGTCCACCGCCGGTATTTTGAACTGGCGGTCATGCATGCTGTCAAAGACGACCTGAAGTCGGGCGATCTCTTCATCAAGTACGGCGAGCGCTATGACGATTACCGCGAGCAGTTGGTCGATGACGAAACCTTTGAAGAGAAGTGGGCGACTATGGCCAGGTCACCGGCATCGAGACAGATCCCGGCACCTTTGTGGCGATGCTCAAATCGGCGATGTCCCAGCGGGCCCACGACATCGACGCCACTTTCCCGGAAAACGCCCATGCCGAGATCGTCGACGGCCGCCTGATCCTGCGGAAACCGCCGCGCTCAGAAATCGTCGAGGCGGCCGCGCGGATCGACGCCCTGATCACCGAGCGAATGGAGGCGGCCAGCATCGTGGACGTCATGATCGACACCGAGCGCTGGTTGGACCTGCAAGCTGTTCCGGCCACTCGCCGGGACCGACAGCCGCCTGGAGGATCTGCGCATGCGCGTCATCACGACGCTGTTTTGCTACGGCTGCAACCTGGGGCCCGTGCAGACCGCCAAATCGATCAAAGGTCTGAGCCGCCGGCAGATTTCCTGGCTGAACTTGAAATACGTCAGCGAGGACCTCCTGGACAAGGCCATTGTCAAGGTGATCAACGCCTACAACAAGTTTGAGCTGCCAGGCTACTGGGGCACGGGCAAACACGCGTCGGCGGACGGCACCAAGTGGAATCTTTACGAGCAAAACCTACTGTCCGAGCACCATATCCGCTATGGTGGGTACGGCGGTATCGGCTACTACCATGTATCGGACAAGTTCATCGCGCTGTTCAGCCATTTCATTTCCTGCGGCACCTATGAGGGCATCCACATCCTTGACGGGCTGATGACCAACGAATCGGACATTCGACCGGACACGATTCACGGGGACACCCAGGCCCAGAGTTACCCGGTCTTCGCGCTGGCGCACCTCCTGGGCATCCAGCTCATGCCGCGCATCCGGGGCATCAAGACCTCAATTCCATCGCCCGGAGCCGGGCAATGTTTACCGCAACATCAATGCGCTGTTCAGCGATGTGATCGACTGGCGGCTGATTGAGCTGCATTTGCCGGCGATGCTGCGGGTGGCGGTTTCCATCAAGACCGGCAAGATCACGCCGTCGGCGATCCTGCGCCGGCTCGGCACCTACAGCCGCAAGAACAAGCTGTATTTCGCGTTTGTAGAGCTTGGCAAGGTCATCCGGACCATGTTCCTGCTGAGCTACATCGGCGATGTCGGGCTGCGCAAGGTAATCCATGCCGAAACCAATAAGAGCGAGCAGTTCAACGGCTTTGCTCAGTGGTCATTTTTGGGGAGAAGGGATCATTGCGGAGAACATCCGGCACGAGCAGCGCAAGGTGATCAAGTACAACCACCTGGTGGCCAACATGATCATTCTGCACAACGTGGTGGGCATGACGAAGGTGCTGCAGGAGCTTCGCGACGAGGGGACCGAGATCACGCTGGAGATCCTGGGCGGCCTGGCGCCGTTCCGCACGGCGCACATCAACCGGTTTGGTGACTACACGCTGGATTTTCGGCGGAAGATTGGCCCCTTGAACTTCGATGCCACCATAATCCCAATGGAATCATAGACTTAGGGTCGTTTCTGCTGGGTTTACGCGAATCCCTGCCGACCCTCATGTTGTGTCTCCTGGTGGTTGGTTACTGCTGCTGAATCGAAGGGCTGGCAGTCGCAGACTCTGCGCGCCCCTTGGAAAACGGTTTGCTCAACTTGCCGGCCACTTCGAGGTTCACCGGCGTCTGGGGTGCCACGCGGCATGCCAGCGTGTAGCCCTGGTTCTCTTCGTCGAGCGTCACGTGTGCACGGCTGATCGGCCCCAGGGCCTTGATCTGTCCCTCGACGATGCGGACCTTGCAGACCCGCAGCCGCCGTTGACGCAACCCACCGGGATGCCCTTGCGGCCCAGGCGGACCATGCCGGTGAGCAGGCTTTCATTGCCGGCGCAGGCATAGCTGAGGCCAACGTTGGCGATAGTGACCGGCAGCGCCGCCAAGCGCGGGCTGGTGGTCAGGACAGGGAGCGAGGTCATTGAGGCCATGTCGCCATTTCTTCCTGCAGCCTGTCGGCCAATTCGCGCTGCCAAGCTGCCAGCAAGTCAAAGCAGCTGACCAGCCACAGCTCCGTTTCGAAGAAGAGCTTTTCGGGGTACGGCACCAGTTCGGGATAGTCAGCGGCAACGAACTTGGGCAGCAGCGCCACGCCGTGGCCCAGCGCACAGGTGCGCCATGGGCACGAAGCTGTCCGACTGCACGCGCACCTTGCCCGTCAGGCCGAACTTGGCCCAGTCCAGGTTGGCGTAGGTGAAGTTGTGATCCTGGTGGAAGAACTGCAAGTTCATGGCCAGAAGGTCGTGGTCGTCGACAAACGCGGGATTTGACGCACTCGTGTCGTGGCGCGCCAGGTACGCGCGGCTGGCGTAAGCGCCCACGGCCACCGCACCGATCTTGCGTACGCGCAGGGAATTGCTGTTGCGCACAGGCCGTGCTAGCCGCACGGCGATGTCCACCTGGTCTTGCTCCAGATTGACGAAGTGCGTCTCGGTGGTGATGTTGAGCAGCAGCCGAGGAATTTCTCCCCAGCGCGACGAATACTGGCGCAAAGCGCTTGGCGAACACGTCCATCAGGCTGATGCGCACCACGCCCGCGCCTTCCTGGTGATTCTGAGAGAAGCTGCGCGCCGCCTCTTCCATGTGCTGGGCAGCGCTGACCAGCGCGTGCAGGTCGGCCGAGGCTTTCCAGCCGGCCTCGCTGCGCACGAACAGAGTGCGACCGAAGCGCTGCTCCAGCACCCGGATGCGCCGGCGCAGGGTGGAGTCGTCGATGCCTTCCATGTCGGCTGCAACTTCGTAGCTCCCGTGGCGCTCCAGCGCGAGGAAGGCGCGGATCAGGTCCCATGGAGGTGTGGTGGTGCCGTCTCGGGTCATGGTGCATGCTTTCATCGATGGCTTCAGGCTTTCTGGGGCTTGCAGGTTCAGGAAAAGCGCAGCCGCACCTGGGCGCTGGCGGCGCGCGTGCGGCAGGCCAGCAGCCAGCCTTCTGCAGCATCGTCTTCGTCCAGCACCGAGCTGTCGAGCCGCAGCACCTCGCCGTCCACCAGGCGGCACATGCAGGAAGGCATTCGCCAACCCGGCAAGCGTGCGGGACAGCCAGCCCGGCGTCGAGCATGGCGCCAGCAGGAATTGCCCGCCGCGCACCGACACGGTATGCGTCTGCCCCTTGAGCTGAACCGTCAGCTCGGCGTCGGGACCCTCGGCGCCCGTTTCCACCGCGCCCTCCAGCGCAGCGCCGAAGTCCTCGCGGTAGACGCGACTGGGCTCGATCCCAGCCGCTGCCAGCGCAGCCAGAACGGAGTGCATGAAGGCCTCGGGGCCGCAAGGTGGCGTCAGCAGCCTCAAGGCCCTGGGTCTGCGCCTCCAGCAGCGCCTGCGTGGGCAGGCCCTGTTCGGCGTCATACCGGTGGCGTATCTCCAGCCGCTGCCCGCTACCCGCCTGTAGCGCCTGCAACTCAGCCAGTAGCATGGCCGTGGCTCGGTCGCGGCAGGCGTAGAACAGCCGTACCTGGGGCGCGCCTTGCAGCAACGCTTGGCGCGCCAGCGCGAAGATGGGCGCAATGCCACTGCCGCCGGCATACAACAGCACTGGTTGGCCATGCCGCGCCAGTGTGAAGCGCCCGGCGGGCAGGCACCTGCAATCGTTGGCCCGCTCGCGCGTGGTCGCACAGCCAATTGGAGACGCGCCCACCCGCCACGCGGCGCACCAGCAGGCTGATCGCCTGCCCATCCTCAGGCGCACTGGTGATCGAATAGCAGCGCCAATGTTCATCGCCTTGCACGGGACGGCAAGCGTCAGGTACTGGCCAGACTGGAAGGAAAAACGCTGCCGCTGCCCGCCGTCCACGCCCAGGCTCAGCAGGATGGCGTCGCTGCCTTGCGGTGAAACAGCGGTGACGGTAAGAGAATGTGCCAGTTTCATGCGCTGCCACCTCCCCTCACAAAAGAACGAGTTGTTGCCCTGCAGGCAGTCGCTGTCGATCAGGTTGACCTGCTTGAGCACGATGACTAGCCCCTGGGCGCTCTGGCGCAGCACGAACCCGTTCAGCCCGCGAGCACGGTTGTGGCCCTCGCGTGACTCGGCCAGAGTGAAGCTGTAGCGCGCGCCATTCATTGCCACGGTCCGGGCTGGGCCACGCTTCCAGTCCGCCCCAGTGCCGCGCCGTGCGCGAAGTCAGGAACTGCGAAGGCCAGCCCGGTGCCCAGGCGGCTCACACGGTCGAGCAGACGGCGCCGGTCGTGGAATTCCAAGGTGACGTATTGGCGCGGGTCGGGCGCGGGCGCGCCCGCCGGCACCCAATAGGCGCATTCCTCGCCATACAACGCCAGCCAGCGCTCGTAGGCGGTCTTGTCCATCGAGCCCTGATCGAGCAGGCGAGCTTCCAGTGTCAGTAGTTGTGCCACCTGCTGCGTTTGCGCGGCGTCAGCGCCCTGGGTGCGCACGGCGGCCTGGGCCAGGTCGTCCGAAGCGGCGAGAAGCCAGTCGTAGAACGCCGGCACCACGTAGAAGCGAGGAGGCTGGTGGCGGTAGGCCGGAACGGCGGCAGCTTGGGCCAGATCCTGGGCGGCGTTCATGGCAGCTTCCCTTGTTCATTTGCAGCGTCGGGCGGGCTTGCATCAGCCGCTTCCACTGAGCGTAGTAGTTGCGCATGTGAATGTCTGTGGTCACCGGGCCGCTGACCACGCCATCGGGACCGGGCACATCCTTGCCGGTCTCCCAGTGGCGACCCATGTCCACCCATTCGTCCTCGGGGCTGTTCATAAGGCCGCGTTGGCACTCTTCGAAGTTGGCGGCGTCGTCCATCTCGCCCATGACGGGAAATCCTCCTGCGTGCGCAGGCGCATGGTGTTGACCTCTGCGTCCACGTCTCTGCGCCGGGTGGCATGCCAGCTTACCGAGTTTCGCCCACCGCCAGAGGCTGGATCACCTGCACCTGGTTGCCGATCAGCGCCAGATTGGGAAAGATGTTGAGGTTCATGCCCGCCCCGACAGTGGTGTCGAGCACGCGTTGGGCCTGATCGCGGCTGTGGGTGGCGGCCACGTGGGCCTCGTAGGGCTCACGCCCCGGCTGCAGGCGCTGCTCGCGCCAGGCGGGTGCCGTGCATCTCGGGACGCTGGTCGACCACCGTATGCCCGTTGTCGAGCGCGTTGTTGCTCATGCGGGAGCGGTCGGCGTCGGCGAAGTAGGCCATGTCGCCGCCACCGTAGCGTTCTTGGTCATCACCAGCAGCGACTGGTGCGAGAACGGCACGTGGTAGCCGTCGCCCGCGTTGTCCCAGACCAGTTTCCGGTTGCAGCCGACGCGAAAGCGCTGAGCGCCGGCAAGACGATGTTCTGAGCGCCCCATTGTGCTCGATCCAGGCGTCCAGATAGCGTGTGGCATTGCCGAGGTGCTCGGCCAGGGCGGCGCCTCGGAGTTCAGGGTAGCGAAGATGAAGCCCTTGTACGACGCCACCTGCGCAGGCCGCGCAAGGTGCATGTCGCGCGCCTTGAAGGCCGGGCCATAGGCGTTCTTGCCGGGAATGCCGAACAACTGACCTCGGTTGTCGAAACGCCAGCCGTGGTAGGGGCAGGTGAAGTTGGCGGCGTTTCCTTGGTGCTCGCGGCAGACGGTTGCGCCGCGGTGCGAGCAACGGTTGGAGAACACGCGAATTTGCCCCTCTTCGTCGCGAGTCACGATGACCTCGCGGGTGCCCAGCCAGGCCTGCCGGAAATCGTTGGGCTCAGGGATCTCGCTTTCATGGGCCAAGTACACCCAGCTGGCGGCGTACATGGTCCATTTCGCGGGCAAAGATGGCGGGGTCGGTATAGACGCGGCGGTGTACACGGTCTGGCTGCACCAGGTCGTCCCATTCATCGGCGGCGGATTCCCCGGCCGGAACGGCGGCAATATGAATTACTTTCATCGTTTTCTCGCAATTCGGTTGAATCTGAAAATCGCGGCTTCAGTTCATGTTGTTTCGGTAAGCGTGGGCACAGCCGCGGGAGCCAGGGCGCCTTCGTCCAGTAAGCGGCGGCCCAGCGCGATGACGGCGTCGGGAGACAGAGGCTGGCTGGCTTCCTGTTCTACGTGCGCCCACTGCTCGTCGTCGAACAGCGCGCGGTGGTAGGCCATGAACTTGTCTTTCAGGAACTGACGGTCCACCTCAGGGTGCCCCTGGATGCCCAAGATGCGGCCCTGCACCAAGAACACCTCGTGGGGGATGGTCTGCGACGACGCCAGCAGGACGCTGCCCGGCGGCAGTGCCGCCACGCATTCGCCGTGGCTTTGCACCAGCACGCTGGGCGCTTGCGCCAGCGCCGCGCCCAGCAGCTCAACGGCGACGGGGTCCCAGCGCAGGGCATCGACCCCCAGCTTGAAGCGCCCTGACGGGTTCCTGGCAACCCGTCCACCTAGGGCCGCCGCGATGGCCTGCGAGCCAAAGCACAGCCCGATCAGGGGTGAGCCTGCCTCGTCGCTAACGCGGCGAATCAGCGCCAGCAGGTTGCTCACCAGGAGCGAATCGGCATCGTCCACTACCGACATTGGGCTGCCGCTGATGACGTAGCCGTCGTAGCCATCGCCCGCTCCAGGAAGCCGTCGCGCGCGGGTTCCAGCACGTCCACTGCTCGCCCGCGCGACCGAAAGTGGCGATCATTTTTCCTGCAAGATCTCGTCTCCGGGTACTTCCAGTGCACCAGAGCACGGCATATTTCTTCTTCACGGTGTCCATGAGCGTTACCTGGTTCAGTTCAGAACAGTTCGAAGTACTCGCGATGCTCCCAGTCGGTGACGGGGTCGCCCGCCATGTCCACGTCGGCGCCTTCGGCGGCCACGAAGCGCGCCCATTCGCTGCGCCGCAGGTGCAGCCAGTAGTCAGATGAACTCTTCGCCGAAGGCTTCGCGGAAGAAGCTGGAGCCCTCCAGCACGTCCAGCGCCTCAGCCAGGTTGCGCGGCAGGATCGGAACGTCGGCGGCATAGGGCGTTTCCTGCAGAGGGCCGGGATCGAGTTGGCGACGAATGCCATCGATCCCCGAGAAGAGCTGCGAGGCCAGATACAGGTAGGGGTTGGCCGCCGGCTCGCCGACCCGGTTTTCCACGGCTGGCTGAGTCTTCTGGGGCGGCGATCACGCGCGCCATGGCAGCGCGGTTGTCCTCGGCCCAGGTCACCCGATCCGGGGCCAGAGAGAACAGGCGTCGGCGTCGGTAGCCGTTAACCGTGGGGTGGTGAAGCTGGAGGCCGCACAGGCATGTTTGAGCAGGCCACCGACATAGGCCCGGCCCAGCGCCGACAGCGGCTCGCCCGTCTGCGGAACGAAGGCATTGACGCCGGAGTCGCGCGCCGCCAGCGACTGGTGCAGATGCCAGCCCGAGGCACAGAAACCCTCAATCTTGGGTTTGCACATGAAACTGGCAAGGTAACCGCGCCGCCGACAGATTTGCTTGACTGCGTTGCGGAACAACACCATGGTGTCGGCCATGTCCAGGCCGGACATGACGTCGAAGGTGGTCTCCATCTGGCTGGGCCCCATTCATCCTCGATGCTGCGCAACGGCATGCCCAGCGTCAGCAGGTGCTGGCGCACCTCGGCCATGATGGGTTCGACCTCGTCCAAGTGATTTTCGAGCAGATAGGAGTAGCCCTTGGCGACCGGCATCACCTTGGGCGGTGCCGCCAGTGTGCCGGGCCACCCAGCGTCTCGGGCTCCAGGCAGGGTCGACGATGCGCGTCAAGTACCACTCCACCTCCAGGCCACCATGGAAGTCATAGCCCAGATCCGCCAACTGCCCCAGCGCTTTCTTCAACAGGGCACGCGGGCTCAGCGGGAAGGGCCGACCGCTACGCATGTACAGATCGGCCAGCATCCAGCCCGTGCGATCAGCCCAGGGCAGCACGCGGAAGGTGGTGGGGTCGGGCACCATCACCACGTTAGGGCTGCCCGCCAACTCCGGGTTGCCAAGCCCGCCATCCGAGGAAAGGGATTGAACACGATGGCGCTGGCCGTGTCGAAGAAAAAGGGCGCCATGGTGATTTCCGAGCCGCTGCCGAATGCGGGCGCAAGGCTGCCACCGACAGCATTTTCCCGCGCAGCAGACCATATTGATCCGGCCATGAGAGGCGAATCATCTGAATGCCGTCCTGCTCGATTTTCTTCAGCACTTCAACGGCCGCCGCCTTCTGGGCGTCGGACCACAAGCCGTGCCGATCAATGAATTTCTGGCTCATTTTTGTTTCCGGGTTTTCCGGCATAGATGCCGGTTGTTTAGAATTAACGAATTACCCAACCATCTGCCACCAGATCAGTTCAGCACGCATTAAATTTGCCAATTGATCTTTGTCGCAGATCAAAATTATGTTGATTTCCTGAGAACCTGAAAGGAAAAACATGCGAAACCTATTCGCAAAAATGCGAGTGATGCAATGGTTTTTCAACCACCCCCGCCACTTCGAGCCCTACGGCAACGCTAGGAGCCACGCGGCAGGCTAGGAGCGTGGGCGGCAGAAGCAGGAATCCCCTGATGACCTGCGCACATGAGTGAGCGTTCAAGCTGCATGGCCATAAGTTACCGCCCTACGAACCGCAACAAGAGATGCTGCTGTCCGCATCGCTGCAGGACTGGCTGCCTGCGGGGCACCTGGCCTACTTCATCAGCGACACGGTCGATGCGCTGTAAGCGTTCCGCGAACCCATCTTTCATCTCACCGTTGAAGCTGCGAACCTCAGGTCTTCGCAATCAACGAACGAGACGAGGTGGACATGGATCGACAGCAGATGGAACGGTGCCTGGAGCAAGTGGCGGCGTATCGTGCCTCTGGCCAGAAGGCGCAGGTATGGGCCGAGGCCAACGGGGTGCCAGCAGGGAACGCTGCAAAGCTGGTGCGCACATGCGCGGCGCTGGCAGGCGCGGCTCGACGGCGTCAGCCCTGAGCCCTCGCCAGCCGCCAGGCCGAGCGGCTTCGTGGCCGCCCGCGTGGCGCCTGGTGCCGCATCGACATCGGTGCGCGTCGAATTGAACGTGGGAGGCACCGGCTCGATCTGCATTGGCCGCTGGCGCACACGCGTGAACTCGCTTCGCTGCTGCGGGAGTTCGGCCGATGATTCGCATCGACGTCATCTGGCTGGCGCTTGGCGCGGCCGACCTGCGCGGGGGCATCGACACGCTGTTGGCCCAAGTGGTGCGCGGCTTCGCGCTGGGCGCGCAAGCCCACCACGCCTACGTGTTTGCCAACCGCCGCGCCGACCGGCTCAAGGTGCTGGTCTACGACGGCGCGGGCATGTGGCTGTGCACCCGGCGGCTGCAAGCGGCAGCTTCGCCTGGCCGCGCCAGGACACGAGGTCACTTCAACTCACGCGCGAGCAGTTCGACTGGCTCGTCGCGGGCCTGCCGTGGCAGCGCCTGGGCAGCGCGCAGCCGCAGTCGATCACGGTGGTCTGAATGCGCTCGATTCGAGGTCGGATTTGCGCGTTTGTCTATTGAGAAAGTCATGCCTCGCGCGCACGCGCTGCGAGGCATGATGGCGGCCATGCTCGAAGGCCCGGACACCCACACGATCGATGCGCCGGGCGCACTGGATTCGATGCAGGAGCTGCGCGATGTGATCGGGCGCATGCAAGGCGAGCTGAAGTTCAAGCAAACCAGGATCGAGGCGCTGAACTTCGAGATCGCGCGGCTGAAGCGCTGGCGCTTCGGCTCCTCCAGCGAGCCTGGAGACGAGCACGCAGGCGGTGCTGTTCGATCAGATCCTGGCCGACACGGCGCTGGAAGACCGCGCCGCCCAGCAAGACCAGAAGCCACCGGTAGCGCCACCCCGGGCCAAAGGCCAGGCGGTGCGCCAGGCGCTGCCGGCGAGCCTGCCGCGCATCGATCACCATCACGAGATCGAGCAGACCCACTGCGAGTGCGGCCAGCCCTTCAAGCGCATCGGCCAAGAAGTCAGCGAGCAGCTCGATTGCGTGCCGGCCCAATTCTTCGTGCTGCGCCATATCCGCGGCAAGTACGCCTGCACGTGCTGCCAGACGATCCAGGCCGCGCCGATGCCCGCGCAGATCATCGACAAAGGCATCCCCGCGCCGGGCCTGCTCGCGCAGGTGGTGGTGGCCAAGCACGACGATCACTTGCCGCTGTACCGGCAGGAAGAGATCTACGCGCGCTCTGGCGTGCACATCCCGCGCTCGAGCATGGCCCAGTGGATCGGCATCTGCGGGGTGCGTCTGGCACCGCTGGCCGATGCACTGAAGGGCTTCATCCTCAGCCACGGTGTGATCCACGCCGACGAGACGCCGGTGTCGCTGCTGGCGCCGGGGCGCAGCAAGACCAAACGGGCCTACGTCTGGGTCTACCGCGACCAACTTCGTGGCCCAGCGCGCGGTGCTGTTCGACTTCACCGCCAGCCGCGCCGGCGAACATCCGCGGCGCGTGCTGCGAGGCTTCGGCGGCACGCTGGTCAGCGACGATTACAGCGGCTATTTTGGGCTTCAGGCGCAAGGCGTCAGCGCCGCACTATGCTGGGCCCACGCGCGGCGCAAGCTGTTCGAGGCGCACGAGTTCAACGCCAGCCAGATCGCCGGCCAGGCGGTGGCGCTGATCGCAAAGCTGTACGAGGTCGAGCGCGAGGCGCGCGAACTCGAACCCAGGCACGGTGGCTGCTGCGCCAGCAACGCTCCAGGCCCATCGTCCAGGCCCTGCACCTCTGGCTGACCGGGCAGCGCCAGAAGCTGGCCAATGCCGACGTGACGGCCAAGGCGATCGATTATTCGCTGAGCAATTGGCGCGCGCTCACGCGCTACCTGGACGACGGCGACGTCCCAATCGACAACAACGCGGCGGAGAACGCGGTGCGCCCGCTGTGCGTTGGCCGCAAGAATTGGCTTTTGTAGGCTCGCAGCAGGCCGGCGAGCGCGCTGGCGTGGTCATGAGCCTGATCGAGTCGGCCAAACTAAACGGGCACGATCCCTGGGCCTACCTCAAGGACGTCTTCGAGCGTCTGCCCACGCTCAAGCAGCGCGACCTCGCGCAGCTGCTGCCGCACAACTGGCGGCCTGCCACCGACATCGCCGTGCCAAACGCGGCGCTCGCCGCCGCCGCGTAGAACCATCCTTCAACACGCCGTCATCGACGGCGCAAAGTGTCGTTCGCGGAACGCTTACGGTGTGCCGGCGGCGCCGCGCAGTTGCTGCCGGTGCGAATCGAGCCGAACCTGGCGACCGTGCCGCAGCGCGAAGGCGGCCTGATTGAAGTGCAGATCCACGGGGTCGATTTGTTTTCGTTGTCAAAAGTGACGGTAGGAGATCGAGCACTGGCGTAGGGTGGCCTGCCAAGCCATTGATTTCATTGGGTTTCCTGTTGATTTTTTGATCGCCGTTTGAGGGCGCAAAAGCGTGCTCGGTTTCAACCGCCGGTCCCGGTTTTCGGCGTGGTCTGTGACGGCAGGATTTCACTGGCATAACGCTCCACTGGAAAGCGGAATACGCCCTCAAATTGATACCTTGCAGCCGCGTCGGCGCAATTTTCCCCGTGAGCTCCGCCGGGATGACCTGACGCCGGTTGGCCCAGCGGTCCAGAACGGCCTGCATCTGGGTTGTGTTCCAGGCCATGATGATGTTGGCCAACAGACTCAAGGCGTCAGCCACCGCCTGCATTTCCTCGGCCCGCTTGGCCTGAGCCGGGCTCACTCTGCCGGTATAAATCGCCCGCTTCAAGGCATTGACCGCCTCACCCCGGTTGAGTACCCGACGCAGCTCATTCCTGAAGGCGTCTTTGACAAAGTAGTCGGCCAGGAACGCAGTTCAGGGTCCCCTCGTTTTCAGTGCAATAACTGGCGGTACGCAAACCCAGCACTGGCGCGGGGTGGTGTTGGTAGATCGTTGATTCTGTTGGCTTTCCTGTTCACTTCTCAAACGGGTATCGTGGCCTCCCACTAATGGGGTTCACGATGCAGGACTGGCAAACGACGTTTTGGGGATGCGTGAGCTGCCCCGCGATATCAGTGACTTCGAGATGAAGGCGTTTTTCACCTTCGATGGTGCAGAGCGCGAGGCAATCAATGCGCGCCGGGGTGACGCCCACAAGCTCGGTCTGGCGCTGCATATCGGGTTTTGCGCATGGTGGCCGCCTGCTGTATGCCTTTCGGTGGTTCCCGTCGCCCTGTGGCGCCACTTGAGCGAGGAACTTGGCATTGCCACCTGATGTGGCTTCGCTGCGCACGCTGTACGGGCGGGAGAAGACACTGTTCGATCACCAGCAAGTAGCGTGCACGGCCCTTGGTTTTCGGTGGATGAGCGAGCACCAACGCCGCTCCCTGGTGCGTGAACTGCGGGACGAAGTGGCCCGTTGCGCCGACCGCGATCAACTGCTCGGGAGGGCCCGCCAATGGCTGTACAAGAATAAGCTGGTGATCGTGCACGAGCGGGCCATCCGGACTTTGATTGCGAGCGCACTCACCCAGCTCGAAGCGGAGACAGGTGCTGCAATCGCCGCCAGCGTCGATCCGGCAACCCTTGATCGGTGGCGAACCTCGGTTGCAGAGCTGCGCCCAGATGGACAAACCCAACAAAGCTGGCTGTGGTCGGCGCCGGCCAAGCACTCAACCCGCCAAATCAGCGAGGTACTTGGGGTCCCCTCGTTTTCAGTGCAATAACTGGCGGTACGCAAACCCAGCACTGGCGCGGGGGGTGGTGTTGGTAGATCGTTGATTCTGTTGGCTTTCCTGTTCACCTTCAAATCCGGGATTCGTGGCGTCAAACCGTGATCGGTTTCATCCGTTGGTGCCAGTTATCGGTGCTCCCTGCCGCGAGGGCAGGATTTGGTCGGCATAACGGTCAACAGGAAAGCGGAACACGCCTCGCAGGTTGATGCTTTCCAGCCTGGTGGGAGCAATTTTTCCGATCAGTTCCGGCGGAATGGCCTGGCGGCGGTTCGACCAGCGATCCAGAACAGCCTGCATTTGTGACGTGTTCCACGCCATGACGATGTTGGCCAGCAGACTCAACGCGTCGGCCACAGCCTGCATTTCGTCCACACGTTTGGCCTGTGCCGGGCTGATCCGGCCGGTGTAAATGGCGCGCTTGAGGGCGTTGACCGCCTCCCCGGTTGAGCACCCGGCGCAATTCATTCCTGAAAGCGTCCTTAACAAAGTAGTCGGCAAGGAACGCGGTTCGCAGCAAACGTCCCAATTGCACGCCAGCGTCATAGATGGGGTCACCCTGGGCAGCAGAGCCAAACCGCGCCAGTGCTGCCACCGCACTGGCGTGACCACTCATGACCGAAGCCGCCAGATGCACCAGGCTGTCCCAATGCTTTTCGATCAGGGCAACGTCAACATTGGCCTCGCACACCGCAGCTATTTCGGCTGGCACCTTGGCGCCGCGAGGCTGAACAGGTGGCGTTGTTTCAATTCCTTCAACCGCGGGCAAAGATCAAAGCCCAACAACCGGGCCAGTGCCATCGCAAAATCGGTGTAGCCGTGGGTGTCCACCGCCAGTTGGCTGGTTTCAAGGCGTTCCTGACGTATGACGCCTTCAATGGCCACGCCAGCTTGGCGCTCATTGAGCACGAAGGGCTGTGCGTGAAAGATTCCCCAGCGGTCGCGTACATGGGAGTAGATGCCAATGGAGGGCGTGTTGCGCCGGGGATCAAGCCGGGCCTGCCATACCCGCTTGGTTGTCTCCATGCTCATCATGTCAGAAGACGCCAGGTCTGAACGGCCCCAAGTGGTGGCGATCGGGTGGCGTTGCATAAACTCCAGCACCGCCTGGCAAGCCTGACTCAGACGGCGTTCGTCCCGTGCCCAGCGCATGGCCTGGCGGATGCTGGTGGCAACAACTGCGGAATCATGCGCGCGCATTCGATGGCTGTCAGACTGGTGCCGTGGGCCATGATGCCGGCATAGACCATCAGCAGTTCCGCTGTTGACCGTGGTTCACGGCCGAGCATGATCCAGCTGAAGCGCACCTGGGCGTCAACGGCCAGAATCACTTCAGGCAATTGCACTTCGCCGATGCGGTGATCCAAAGCCGCCCGTAGCTTGGTGACTTCGGGGTCTTCGTCTTCGGCAGGTAAAACTGAGAGGTGGAGTTCATCGTCGACGCGCAGTACGCCACTGCGTGCCGCCGCAGCCACAGCATCGACACCTGCAGTTACCTTGGCCAACAATGGCTTCAGAAAGGTGGCCGCCTTGCCGGGCAGCGACAGACGGGCATAGTGCTTCTTGGACTCGTCCTTCCAACGTTCGTCCGTGAAGAACAGGCGTGCACGGCCCCTAAAACTCAAGCTGTGCTCGATCCAGACCGATCCATTGCGCACCGCGCGGCGCAGGGCAAACAAGGTGGCAACCTCCAATGCCCGAAACGCCCGTTCCCGGTCTGGGCTGGATATGGCGGCTTGCCAGACCTTCCCCAGGCCTGGCGCGACAACGCCATCCGGCAACTTTCTGATGTTACTGGCGTAATAGGCGCTCAATTTCGTCAGGGCGTCGATGGTGGGATGCTCTCCGGTGGCTTGCCATGGAAGCTTTACAATTGCCACAAGCAGTGAGCGTACGGGGCGAATGACATCAATCAATCCTTCGCGCACAAGGAGGCCCGACTGGGTGGCTTGCGTTTCTGGGTTTCGATGACCAAGGCTTCAAGCCGTGCGCGCAGCTCGGCGTCCGGCACAGCGCCCTGGGCGCTCAAGGCCACGAGTTCGGCCAGTAGCGTTTTGTACATCGCCGCCCAGTTGACGGTGGCGGGGACCTCGGCAGCGGTCTGGCGCCACAGATCGGCAATCCGGCGCTGCACCATCAAAATCAACTGGTCCGTGGTGGTGAACAGGCAATACCGCAGAAAGCAGGCGACCTCCACGGTGCGCGCGGGTTCCTTGATCTTGGCGCCGGCAGACGGCGGCCGAGAGATTAGTCGGCGCGCGTAACGGCGCAAGATGAGATCGGGGATGTCGGTCAGGTGTTTATGAACGTCCAGCTCGTACAGCAGATCGATGCGTTCAAGTACCTCGCTGATTTGGCGGGTTGAGTGCTTGGCCGGCGCCGACCACAGCCAGCTTTGTTGGGTTTGTCCATCTGGGCGCAGCTCTGCAACCGAGGTTCGCCACCGATCAAGGGTTGCCGGATCGACGCTGGCGGCGATTGCAGCACCTGTCTCCGCTTCGAGCTGGGTGAGTGCGCTCGCAATCAAAGTCCGGATGGCCCGCTCGTGCACGATCACCAGCTTATTCTTGTACAGCCATTGGCGGGCCCTCCCGAGCAGTTGATCGCGGTCGGCGCAACGGGCCACTTCGTCCCGCAGTTCACGCACCAGGGAGCGGCGTTGGTGCTCGCTCATCCACCGAAAACCAAGGGCCGTGCACGCTACTTGCTGGTGATCGAACAGTGTCTTCTCCCGCCCGTACAGCGTGCGCAGCGAAGCCACATCAGGGGTGGCAATGCCAAGTTCCTCGCTCAAGTGGCGCCACAGGGCGACGGGAACCACCGAAAGGCATACAGCAGGCGGCCACTCATGCGCAAAAACCCGATATGCAGCGCCAGACCGAGCTTGGGCGTCACCCGGCGCGCATTGATTGCCTCGCGCTCTGCACCATCGAAGGTGAAAACGCCTTCATCTCGAAGTCACTGATATCGCGGGGCAGCTCACGCATCCCCAAAAACGTCGTTTGCCAGTCCTGCATCGTGAACCCCATTAGTGGGAGGCCACGATACCCGTTTGAGAAGTGAACAGGAAAGCCAACAGAATCAACGATCTACCAACACCACCCCCGCGCCAGTGCTGGGTTTGCGTACCGCCAGTTATTGCACTGAAAACGAGGGGACCCGGCACCGTCGTCAAAGCGAAGGCCAATCTGATGTTCCATGGTCTCGCCCTTGATCACAGGTGGTAGAAGTCCAGCACCGCATTGATCCGATCATTGAGCAGCAGCATGCTTGCGCAGGATGCTGAAGCCGGCGTCAAGCTGGCGCAGCTCGTAGCTCACTTCGCCGAAGTAGCAGTCGGCCTGGCCGTGGCGGGTGTAATGCGTGTTCCATTTGGCACCGACCTGAAGCAGCCCTGACCGCGGTCCTGGATGCGCACATTGCTGATCTGGTGAAGCGTGCGCGGCATGGGTTGGCTGGCGGCTGATTTGCCGGTGCGCAGACGGAAGATGCGGTCTTCCAGGCCGCCCGGGTGGCGTAATAGATCAGCGACATCTCGCGCTTCGGATCGGTGGTCGCCACGTGCTCCGAGTCCCATTGCGGCACATGGAATTCGGCCGTCGGGTCGAAGCAGGCCAGGTACTCATCCCACTGCTGGCGATCGCACAGCTCAGCCTGGGCATACAGGAATTGTTCGACAGCGTGTTGCAGCTCGAGGGTGTTCATGCTTGCACCTCCTTCTGGGCGGATGCCTGCTGGGACAGTCCATCCAGCATCAGCTGGCGCCAGGCACTGTGCTGGTTCACGAACAGGCCCTCGTGGGTGATCTCGGTGCCGGTGAGCACAGGCTGGATGCCCAGGCTCCTGGCGTTGCCGGTCTGTTCGCGGGTCCAGGCCTGGCAGCCCCGTGAAATGTCGTTCCAGGGCTCGGCACGGCCCTGGAAGCCGCGTTGCGCTTCGCGGAACTCGACCAGGTCGTCAGGCGTGCCCATGCCGCTGACATTGAAGAAGTCTTCGAACTGGCGGATGCGGTTTTCGCGATCCGCGGCCGACTCGCCCTTCACGCCAATGCACTGGCTGATGATTTCGGTCTTGTTCCAGGCCACCGGGCGGATGATGCGCAGTTGCGAACTGATCTGGTCCATGAAGAACAGGCTGGGGTACAGGTTGAGGTTGCGCAGGCGGTGCATCATCCAGTGCGCTCTTTCGGTGCCGTATTCGGCCTGCGCCCGGGGCATCACGCTGGCATAGCTGGGGCGCACTTCGGGGTTGGGCATTTCGCTGAAGAGCACCGAGTGCCCGTGCTTGAACGAGAACCAGCCGTCGTCGGTGGTGGCGTCGCCGGCACCGAGCTTGCGGTAGTCCAGGGTCTTGAAGTCGGTGCTGCCCTGAGCGCTGTCAAGCTCGTGCCGGTGCACCACCGTGGCCACGTAGTTGTAGTGCACGGTGCTGACGTGGTAGCCGTCCAGGCCGTTCTCGGTCTGCAGCTTCCAGTTACCGTCAAAGGTGTAGGTGGAGCGCCCGGGCAGCACTTCGAGCTCGCCGGTCGGAGACTGCTCCACCATCAGGTCCAGAAACACCTGGCGTCGCCCAGGTAGTCTTCCAGGCTCAGGCGGGTGGTCAGATCGAGGTTGACGAACACAAAGCCCTTGTAGCTCGCGACCTGGGCCTTCTTCAAACCATGCTGATGCAGGTCGAAGCCCGGACCGTATTCGCCGGGGCCTTCACTTGATCAGGCGCCCGTCGGGCTTGTAGGTCCAGGCGTGGAAGGGGCAGGTGAAGGCGGCCTGCCGCCCTTGCACACCCGTGTCAGCGTGGTGCCCCGATGGGCGCAGGCGTTGACCAGGGCGTGCAGCTCGCCCTGCGCGTCGCGGGTCACGATCAGGGGTTGGCGACCCGCGTTCAGGGTGATGAAGTCATTGGGCTGACGGATCTCGCTTTCGTGGCAGGCATAGATCCAGGTCTTCTCGAAGATCAACTCCATTTCGAGATCGAACAGCTCGGGCTCGGTGAACATCGAGCGACGGACTCGGTAGACCTCGTCTTCGGGTCTGAAGTCCAGACAGCCGTCGATGAAGTCGCGCCATTGCTGGGGGCTGCGTGAGGTATTCATGGGCAATTCCTGTGGGTGGATCGATGAACTCGATTAGGCCCAGCCCGCCCGGAATCAGCTATCCACATTTCGCGCGTTCTTTATCCAGTTGCCGCGTGCAGGCGACCGGCCCGGCGATCAGATGGACGCGCGCAACAGCCCATCAGCCCATCAGCGTGTCAGCGTGTCAGCGCCGCAGCTTGCCCGCAGCTGCGGCAGGCCGCCGATCAGGCGTTCAAGCTCGGCGTGCCCCAGGCACGGCACCGCATCGATCAGCCACCGGCCCTGGGGCGTGCCAAATGGAAAAGGGCGGCCCGCAGTCATTGCGTGGCCGCCCTGGTGTGGGTGTTTGATGGGTTCTGCCCGGAAGGGCCAGAGATCAGGCCCCGAGATCAGGCCCCGACGGCGCGCGCGATCCGGGTGCGCGGATCGGTGTCGCGTTCCGTGACGGCTTGCTGCATCACGAAGTCGAATCGGGCGCGCTCAAACGGAGCCCCCACGCCCAGGGATTCGTAGCCGGCCGGGGCAACGTCGTGTTCGATCTTCAGCACCAGGCCGTCGCGGGTGGCAAAAGGCAAAGTCGTCATCGATGTAGGTGTCGCCCGGGATGTTGATCTGGGTCGTCAGGGTGCGATGCCCTTCCTTGACGATGTGGAAGTGGATGTGGGCCGGGCGGTGGCCATGGCGGCCCAGCACTTCGAACAGCTCGGAGGTCGGGCTGTTCGGTGGGATCGCATAGCCCGGCGGCAGCGTGGTGCGGAAGCGGTAGTTGCCTTGGGCATCGGTTTCGATCTTGCGACGCAGTTCGAACTCTTTGAGGCCCGGAAGAAGTGCGAGTAACCGCCGCTCTTGTTGGCATGCCAGGCATCCATGATGGCGTGGGCCACAGGCTGACCGGCGTGGTCCAGCACCGGCCCTCCATGACCAGCACCTTGCCGGTGCCACGGGTGTCGCTGTCGTCGTCGAGCACGGCCTCGCCTTGGAACAGCGGGGCGCCTGCAACGTACAGCGGCCCTTCGATGGCGCGCGGCGTGCCGGCCGCGATGCCGGCTTTGGCATCGGCCTCATCCATGCGGATGTCCAGCAGGCGATCAAAGCCCAGGCCGGCGGTGATCAGACCGATCTGGCCTGAGGCCCCAGGCGGCTCAGCCAATCGGCGGCGGCCCAGAACTCGTCAGGCGACACGTCCAGCTCGTCAATCGTCTTGAACAGGTCGCTCACGATGCGGGCCACGATGGCGCGGGCGCGCGGGTTGCCCTCGGCCATCTTCACGCTGTTGACGCGCTCCAGCAGACTTTGCTGGGTGAATTCATTTTGAGGTGCTCATTTTGTCTCCGTAGGTTGGGGGAAGGGGTGAGGCCAGGGCTCAGGCGATGGCCGAAGGGTGTTGCGCCAGTGGGGTGACCGAGATCTTCATGTGCAGGAACAGCGGCAGTTGCGACAGCAGGGTGTGCAGCTCGTCGTTGGACGCCACGTCAAAGACGCTGTAGTTCGCATACTCGCCCACCACGCGCCAGAGATGACGCCAGCGCCCATCGCGCTGCAGCTCTTGCGAGTAGGCCTTCTCTCGGGTCTTGATGGCGTCGGCCTGCGCAGGGGGCAGGTCGGCGGGCAGGTTCACGTCCATGCGGACCAGGTACAGCATGTTTTGTCTCCTCAGGGTGGGGGCGTTGGCCCAGGTCGATGTGCACGGCATTCAGGCCCGTGCGTGCACGGTCGAATCGTTCAAGTTGGCCCAGGTCGACTTCGACACCGAAGCCGGGCCCATCGGGCAGTTGCAGTTCAAAGTCGATGATGGGCATGCGTTCAGTCACGATGTCGTCCACCAGCAATTGAGGGCCGAAGAGCTCGCAGCCATGGTGCTGGTCGCCGAGGGTGGCAAAGACATGGGCGGAGGCGGCGCTGCCGATCGAGGTCTCCAGCATGGTGCCGCCATACCAGCCGATGTCGGCGGCTTCTGCGACCGCGGCCACCTGAAGCGTGCGCAACAGGCCGCCATGCTTGGCCACCTTCAGAGAAAACACCTGGCTGGCCTGATCGCGTGCCAGTGCCATCGCATCCTGGGGTGCACACCGACTCGTCGGCCATGATGCAGGCCCGCGAACCCAGCGAAGCGCTCAGCACCTTGAGGGCTTCCCGATTCCACTTGGCCACCGGCTGCTCGATCAGGGTCACACCGGCGTCGATCAGCTGCGGCAGGAAGCGCCTGGCCGTGCTGCCGTCCCAGGCCTGATTGACGTCGACCGTCAGCGTGGCCTGGCCTTCCAGGCCGCGGGCGATCTGGCTGACGTGGGCCACATCTTCCGCCGGGCTGCGCGCCCCGATCTTCATCTTGAAGATGCGGTGACGCCGTTGTTCCAGGCGCCGTTGGGCCTCTTCGAGGTCCTTGCGCACATCCCGCTGGCCAGCGTCCAGGCCAGCGGCAGGCTGGCGTGGCGTTTGCCTCCCAGCAATTGGTAGGCCGGCAAGGCCAGGGTGCGACTGACGGCGTCGATCAACGCCATCTCGACCGCGCTCTTGGCAAAAGCATTGCCGCGGCAGAAGGTGTCCATGCGGGCCAGCGCCTGGCCGAAGGCGGCGCCGTCCTGCCCCAGCAGGCAGGGCGCCAGGTAGGCTTCGATGGCGTGTCGGATGCTTTCCGGAGATTCTTCGTTCCACGACGGCCTGCCAATGGTGGCGGCCTCGCCGAACCCGCAGGCGCCGTTGCGCAGCCACAGCTGCACCACCACCGGACTCTGGCGGTTGATGGCACCGAATGCCAGCTTGTGTGGCCGGATGGTGGGGATGTCCAGAATCCTCGCCTCAATGCGCTCAACCACGAAACGACTCGACATGAATGACCTTTGATCTGTGCTTTTGTGCGATAGGTGGGCCAAGGTTACGAGGAGGCTTCAAAGCATTCCAATGAAGTATTTATGTTCAAATGTTCGATCTCATCGAATGATTGACCTGGGGCACGCGCATGGAAATCCGGCAGCTTCGCTACTTTCTCGACATCGCTCAGACCGAACACCTGACGCAGTCGGCGCAGAACCTGTTTGTCACCCAGTCCACGCTGTCGCACGGCTTGAGGCAGCTTGAGGAAGAGCTGGATACCGCCTTGTTCGACCGGCTTGGGCGGGGCTGAAGCTGTCGCAGGCGGGGCGGAATTCAGGGCTTATGCCACGCGAGCCCTCAAGGAGATCGAGGCCGGCCGCATGGCTGGCCGACCTGAGCGGCCTGCAGTCGGGCCGCCTGACCATTGGCGCCATCCCCACCTTCCTCAATACCGTGCTGCCTGCCACCGTGGCCGCCTTCTGCGAGAGCTACCCCAAGGTGCAGCTCGAGGTCCGGGATTTGCGCGCCGGCCCGATCGAGGACCAGTTGATGAGCGGTGCGCTGGATCTGGGCATCGCTTTTCACCCCACCCGCCATGGTGAGATCGAAACCGAGCCGCTGTTCGAGGAACGCATGATGGTGGTGCTGCGCAGAACGCCCCGCAAGCCCATGGCCAGCAGATCACCCTGCAGCGGGCGGCCCAATTGCCCATGGCCCTGCTGCCCCGCAGTTTTGCCACGCGGCGCATGCTCGACGAGAAATTCAGGCAGGCCGGTGCCGAACCCTGGTGCGGGTCGAGATGGAGTCGGTCGAGGCCTTGCTCGGCGTGTGTCGGCACGGCCCCTGGCCACGATCGTGCCCGAGCAGGCCGCCCTGCAGATGCCCGATCTGCATGCGATGGCACTCACCGCGCCAGAGGTGGTGCGCCATGCCGGCCTGCTGTGGCGGCGCTCCGCCTCGCGAAGCGTGGCCGCGCGCAGTTGCCGCCCGGTTGCGGGCCACCCTGGTCACCTGAGTTGGCGGCCCGCGCCGTGCCGGCGGGGTGGCCCACCTGGGCGCGGGCTGCGACACCTTCAAGGGGGCGGCATCAAGCGACCGTTTCGAACAGTGGATCAAAGATATTTCATTGGTGTCAGCGCCCGGGGGCGCTATGGTCGTCTTCGTTCACTGATGCCTTTCCCGATTTTTCTTCAGTCACCCTTGATGCCATCCATTCACTTTGTCCGCCAGGGCCGCGGCCCCTGAAATTGTGCTGAGCCATGCGCTGGGTTGCGACCTGACGATGTGGGACGAACTCGCCCAATGCCTGCAACAACGCTTCACCGTGCTGCGCTGACCACCGCGGGCACGGTCGGTCGCCCGCCTGGCGGGGCCCTTCAGCATGGACGACCTGGCCGACGATGCGGCGCAGTTCATCGCGCAGAACGCCAGTGGGCCGGTGCATTTTGTCGGCCTTTCGATGGGCGGTATGACGGCCCAGGCCCTGGCGGCGCGGCACCCTGGCGCGGTGCGCTCGGTCTGCATTGCGAACTCGGCCAGCCACTACGGCGAGGCGGCCAGAGCCCTGTGGCAGACCCGGTCGACACCGTGCGGGCCTGCGGCATGGAAGCGATTGCCGACGGCGCTCTGCAGCGCTGGTTCACGCCCGAGTTCCGCTCCGACAGCCTGGGGCGCGAAAGGTGGCGGCCCTGCGTCAGGTCTTGGTCGGCACCGAGCCTGGCCCGTATGCCGAAGCCTGTCTGGCTGTCGCCGACATCGCCTTGGATGAAGGCAATCGCACCATCACCTGCCCCACCCTCGTCATCGCGGGCGAGCGCGATGAGGCCACGCCTCCGGCCTTGTCCGAGGCGATCGCGCAAGCCATTCCGGGTGCGCAGCTGAAAAGCCTGAATGCCGCCCATTTGAGTGCGGTGGAGCAGCCACAGGCCTTTGCCGCGCTGTTGGAGGGCTTTGTGCCGGGTTGATCAGAGCGGGGCTTCAGAGCGGCGGGGCGGTGGCCGCGCCCTGTTGCTGCCCAATCACTGCCCCGGTGCGGCCTCAGTGCAGCCTCAGTGCGGCCCCAGTGCCGCGCCATGGCGGCCGCCGTGCTGCACGCCGGGCAAGCCTGTACAGCAGGCCCGCCACCCCGTGGTCCACTGGTACGTCAGCGGTATGTGGCGCGGGATTTGGCGTTGGACGCGTTGATACCGTCTACGCACCCCGCTGCCAGCGCGCCATCCAGCGTGCCAGGCGCCCCAAGGGGCCCCAGGGTTTCGAAGGTTGATGGGCCCCACCTGGTGCACACCGCGGGCATGGCTGAAGCGCAAAAAGCCGGCATGGCCGTGGTACGCACCGGTGCCGCTGGGGCCGATGCCGCCAAATGGCAGGCTGTGCTGGGCAATGTGCAACAAGGTGCCATTGAGGGTGACACCGCCCGAGGGGCTGCCGCCAGCACCTGTTGACGGGTGCTGCGCTGGTGGCTGAACAGGTACAGGGCCAGCGGGCGTTCATGGCGGGCCACCAGGGCCAGCGCCTCGTCCAGGTTCTGGTAGGGCACGATGGGCAGGATGGGGCCGAAGATCTCCTCTTGCATCAGCCTGAGGTGGCGCCTGGGGGCCAGCACCACGGTGGGGGCCACATGGGGGTCGTCGCGCGGCAACTCGGCGCTGCTCAGCACGCGGGCCCCGCTGGCCCGGGCTTCGTCCAGCAGGGCGTGCAGACGGGCCCGGTGGGCGGGGCTGACGATGGCGCTGTAGTCGGGTTGCGGCCCGGTCGGGCAGGGTGCGCCGGGCCTGCTGCAGCACGGCCTCGGCAAAGGCCTCCAGTTGCTGGGCGGGGACGAGCGCGTAGTCGGGTGCGATGCAGGTCTGTCCGGCGTTGACGAACTTGCCGAAGGCGATCGAGCAGGCTGCGGCCGCCACGGGGTAGTCCGGGGCGACGATGGCCGGCGATTTTCCACCAGCTCCAGGGTCACAGGCGTCAGGTTGGCGGCGGCGGCCAGCATCACCTTGCGTCCCACGGCGGTCGAGCCGGTGAACACCAGGTGGTCGAACGGCAGGCTGGCAAAGCCTGGCCCACGTCGACCCCGCCGGTCACCACCGCCACCTCGGCTGCGTCAAAGGCCTCGGCGATCAGGCGCTGCAGCAGGTCAGAAAACGCCGGCGTCAGCTCAGAGGGCTTGAGCAAGGCCCGGTTGCCCGCGGCCAGGGCGCGTCGCACAGCGGCCCCAGCGTCAGCAGCAGGGGTAGTTCCAGGCGCCATGATGCCGATCACGCCCAGCGGCTCGTGGCGCAACTGGTTGTGGCCGGGGCGGAATAACCACTCCACCGGCTGGCGCCGAGGGCGCATCCAGCGGCCCACATGGGCCCGTGCATGCCGCAGTGCGCGCAGGGTGGGCAGCATCTCCAGCAGTTCGGTCTCGGTGCGCGAGCGGCCGCCAAAATCGGCATCGATGGCGCTGATCAGCGCCTCGGCATGGCGGCTCACCAACTGCTCCAGGCGCAGCAAGGCGGCTTGGCGTGCCGGGGCATCGGGGGCGCCTCGCGCCGCGAGGCCTCGTGCTGGCGCATGAACAAGGCGTCGAGGGTCATGCCCGGTCTTTCAGGATCAGGTCGGCCGCGCGCTCGCCGATCATGGCGCTCGGGGCCTGGGTGTTGCCGCTGACCAGGGTAGGCATGATGGACGCGTCGGCCACGCGCAGGCCGCTCACGCCGCGCACCCGCAAGGCCGGGTCCAGCACCGAGCCGGGTCGGATCCCATGCGGCAGGTGCCTACCGGGTGGTAGATGGTGTCTGACTGGGCCCGGATCAGCGCGGCCAGCCGGTCGTCGCTTTCGTCCTCCAGCGTGCCATAGAGGGGCCGCCCGCCCAGCTTGGCAAAGGGCTCGCTGCGCAGAATGCGCCGCGCCAGGCGCACGCCCTGCACCAGCAGCGGCAGGTCGTCGGGGTGCGACAAAAAGGCCGGGTCGATCCGCGGCATGCAGGCGGGGTCGGTGCTGGCCAGGCGCACCGAGCCACGGCTGTGCGGGCGCAGCGCACACACATGCAGCGCCACCCCGGTGGCCAGGTGTTTGCGGCGGCCGTGGTCATCCACGTTGCTCACGCAGAAATGCAGTTGCAGGTCCGGTCGGTCCAACCCGGGTGCGCTGCGCACAAAGCCGCCGGCTTCAGCCCCGTTGGTGGTCAGAAACCCATGCCCCTGGCGGTAGGCCGGCAGGCCGCCAGCGAGCGCAGCGTGCCGCGTGGCCCCAGCCAAACAGGCCCGGGCCGTTGAGCCGCAGGTTCAGCGAGTAGTCGAGTGGTCTTGCAGGTTCTGCCTCACCTGCGGTGCGTCGGCCACCAGGGGATGCCCAGGCGGGCCAGCTCATCAGCCGGCCCGATGCCCGACAGGCACAGCAACTGGGCGAGCAATCGCCCCGGCACACAGGATCACCTCACGCCGAGCGGCCAGCGTGCGCACACCCTCGCGGTCAGCCACCTCCACCCGGTGGCCCGGCGCCCCTCGAAGCACACGCGGTTCACGCGCACCCCGGCCAGCACCTGCAGGTTGGCGCAGGGCGCCTGCCCCGGTAGGCCCGCGAAGCGTCCAGCCGGCGGCCGTTCTTCTGGAACACCTGGTAAAGCCCCACCCCTCTTGTTGGGGCCCATTGAAGTCGGCATTGGCCGGCAGGCCGCAGGCCTGGGCCGCGGCCACAAAGGCCTGGCTCACGGGGCTGGGCGAGGCCAGGTCGCTCACCGCCAGCGGGCCCTGGCGGCCGTGCAAGGTCTCGTCCAGGGCGCCTTGGCGCTGGTTGGGGTCTCCTCGTTTTCAGTGCAATAAGTGACGGTACGAAAAGCTAGCACTGGCGCGGAGGTGGTGTTGGTAGATCGTTGATTTCATTGACTTTCCTGTTCACTTTCAAATCTGCGATTCGTGGCGTCAAACCGTGGTCGGTTTCATCCATTGGTGCCAGTTATCGATGCATTTGGCCGCGAAGGCAGGATTTGGTCAGCATAGCGGTCAACCGGGAAGCGAAACACACCCGCAAGTTGATGCTCTCCAGCCTGGTGGGCGCAATCTTCCCGATCAGTTCCGGTGGAATGACCTGGCGGCGGTTCGACCAGCGATCCAGGACCGCCTGCATCTGTGAGGTATTCCACGCCATCACGATGTTGGCCATCAGGCTCAACGCATCGGCCACAGCCTGCATTTCATCGACACGTTTGGCCTGCGCCGGGCTGATCCGGCCGGTATAAATGGCGCGCTTGAGGGCGTTAACAGCCTCGCCCGATTGAGCACCCGGCGCAACTCGTTCCTGAAAGCGTCCTTGACAAAGTAGTCAGCCAAAACGCCGTACGCAGCAACCGCCCCAATTGCACGCCAGCCTCATAGATTGGATCGCCCTGGGCGGCAGAACCGAACCGCGCAAGAGCTGCCACCGCACTGGCATGTCCGCTCATGACCGAGGCTGCCAGGTGCACCAGACTATCCCAATGCTTTTCGATCAAAGCGACGTCGACATTGGCTTCGCACACCGCAGCGATTTCTGCGGGCACTTTGGTGCCGCGTGGCACAAAGAGGTGGCGCTGTTTGAGTTCCTTCAACCGCGGGCAAAGATCAAACCAAGCAAACGGGCATGTGACATGGCAAAGTCGGTGTAGCCATGGGTATCCACAGCAAGCTGGCTGGTCTCCAGCTTTTCTTGGCGGATGACACCTTCAATGGCCACGCCCGCCTGGCGCTCATTGAGCACAAAGGGCTGCGCATGGAAGATGCCCCACCGGTCTTTTACATGGGAGTAGATTCCAATGGAAGGTGTGTTGCGCCGAGGATCAAGCCGGGCTTGCCACACCCGTTTGGTGGTCTCCATGGTCATCATGTCAGAAGATGCCAAATCGGACCGCCCCCAGGTGGCGGCAATCAGGTGTCGCTGCATGAATTCCAGCACAGCCTGGCAGGCCTGGCTCAGACGCCGTTCGTCCCGCGCCCAGCGCATGGCCTGGCGAATGCTGGTGGCAGACAATTGCGGAATCATGCGCGCGCATTCGACCGCAGTCAGACTGGTGCCGTGGGCCATGATGCCGGCATAGACCATCAGCAGCTCGTCGGTAGAGCGCGGCTCACGTCCGAGCATGATCCAGCTAAAGCGCACCTGGGCGTCAACGGCCAGAATCACTTCCGGCAATTGAACCTCACCGATGCGGTGATCCAAAGCCGCGCGCAGCTTGGTCACTTCTGGGTCTTCGTCCTCTGCGGGCAATGGCGACAAATGGAGTTCATCATCCACGCGCAGTACGCCACTGCGGGCTGCAGCGGCCACCGCATCGACACCGGCAGTTACTCTGGCCAGCAAAGGCTTCAAGAAAGTGGCAGCCTTGCTGGGTAACGATAGACGGGCATAGTGTTTCTTGGACTCTGCCTGCCAACGCTCGTCCGTGAAGAACAAGCGCGCACGACCCCGAAAGCTCAGGCTGTGCTCAATCCAGACCGAGCCATTGCGCACCGCGCGGCGCAGGGCAAACAGGGTGGCCACCTCCAACGCCTGAAACGCCCGTTCCCGGTCTGGGCTGGAGATCGAAACCTGCCAGATCATTCCCAGACTTGGTGCCACCACTTCAACTGGCAGCTTTCTGGATCCTTTGAGATATAAAGCTTGCAGCTTGGCAAGGTACTCGATGGCAGGATGCTCGCCGGTGGCCTGCCAGGGCAGCTTTGCAATGGCGACGAGCAACGACCGCACGGGGCGAATTCCATCAATCAATCCCTCGCGGACCAGGGAGGCCCTGCTCGGTGGTTTGCGTTTCTGGGTTTCGGTGATCAAGGCTTCAAGACGGGCACGCAACTCAGCATCTGGCACCGCACCTTGCGCGCTCAAGGCAACAAGTTCGCCGAGCAGCGTTTTGTACATTGCGGCCCAATTGACGGTAGCGGGGACATCGGCGGCAGCCTGACGCCTGATCGGCGATCCGGCGCTGCACCATAAGGATCAACTGGTCTGTGGTGGTGAACAGGCAATACCGAAGAAAGCATGCGACCTCCACGGTGCGCGCTGGCTCTTTGATCTTGGCTCCGGCTGAGGGCGGCCTGGAGACAAGTCGGCGCGCGTAGCGGCGCAAGATGAGATCGGGGATGTCTGCCAGGTGCTTATGAACGTCCAGCGTGTAAAGCAGGTCGATGCGCTCCAGTACCTCGCTGATTTGGCGGGTTGAGTGTTTCGCCGGTGCAGCCCATAGCCAACTCTGCTGGGTTTGTCCATCTGGGCGCAGCTCTGAAACTGAGGCTCGCCAGCGATCAAGTGTTGCTGGATCAACGCTGGCGGCGATGGCGGTGCCTGTTTCAACTTCAAGCTGGGCAAGTGCCGCCGCAATCAGTGTCCGAATTGCCCGCTCGTGCACGATCACCAGCTTGTTCTTGTACAGCCATTGACGCGCCCGCACGAGTAGCTGATCGCGGTCGGCGCAGCGCGCCACTTCGTCGCGCAGTTCACGTACCAGTGAGCGGCGCTGGTGCTCGCTCATCCACTGGAATCCAAGGACCGTGCAGGCTACTTGTTGGTGATCGAATAGCGTGCGCCCGCGTTCATACATGGCTCTCAGCGAGGCGACTTCTGGTGCTGCAATGCCAAGCTCGTTGCCAAGGTGGCGCCACAAGGCTACTGGAATTACCCGAAAGGCACCGAGCAAACGCCCACTCATGCGCAGGAAACCAATATGGAGCGCCAGACCAAGCTTGGGAATCACCTCGGCGTGCATTGATTGCGTCGCGCTCGGCACCATCGAAGGTGAAAATGCCTTCATCTCGAAGTCGCTGATATCGCGGGGAGCCCACGCATCCCCAAAACGTTGTGTGCCAACCCTGCATCGTGAACCTCAAAAGTGGAGGCCACCATACCCGTTTACAAAGCGAACAGGAAAGTCAATGAAATCAACGGTCTACCCAGACCACCCCGCGCCAGTGCTAGCTTTGCGTACCGTCACTTATTGCACTGAAAACGAGGAGACCCCGATCACGTCGTGTTCGACACGGCACCCACTGGCCACACCTGCGGCTGTTGAGCCTGCCGCAAGCCTGGAGCGGCTTCCTAGCAGGCAACGACCGCGGCGCCTCTTGCCTCGGCCCGCATTCGGGCCTGAAGATGCAGGAGGAGCGTTTCAAAGGCGGCGCTGGCGGCATTGACCGATCCCGCCCAGACGACGGTGATCCTGGTCACGCGTGCGGACAAGGGCGCCATGGCCGAGGCAGCGCGCAGTTGCGAAGAGTTGAATGCGCTCGGCCTGCACAACCAGCGCCTGGCCATCAACGGTGTGTTCCACGCCGGCGACCGCAGCGATGCCGTGGCGGTTGCCATCGAGGCGTTGGGTCAGCAGGCATTGAAAGACATGCCGACTTCTTTGCAGGCGCTTCCCAGGACATGATTCCGTTGCGAGCCATCGACACGGTCGGCTTGCCGGCCTTGCGTGCCTTGCTTTCAACCGAGCAAGCGGCGGTCGCCGTGGCCCCTGATCGCCGCCGAGCCGATCGCTGCCGGCCATGACCTGGCGACCTTGGCCGATGAACTCGCCGCCGTCGGCCATGGGCTGATCATGGTGATGGGCAAAGGGGCGTCGGCAAAACCACCATTGCTGCGGCGCTGGCCCTGGGGCTGGTGCAGCGCGGCAAGACCGTGCACCTGAGCACCACCGATCCGGCAGCGCATCTGGCGGGCACGCTGGCGGGTGACTTGCCGGGTCTGCGCCAGGACCGCATCGACCCCAAGGTCGAGACGCAGCGCTACGTCGACAAGATCATGGCAGCCAAGTCGCCGAGTCTGGACGACCAGGAGCGAGCGCTGCTTCTGGAAGACCTGCGCTCGCCCTGCACCGAGGAGGTGGCCGTGTTCCACGCCTTCTCGCGCATCGTCAGCGAAGCACGCAGTGCCTTCGTGGTGCTGGACACGGCCCCACGGGGCACTCGCTGCTGTTGATGGACGCCACTGGCGCCTACCACCGCCAGATGATGCAAGAGTTCGAAGGCAAGAACGCCGGGCACGTCGTGACGCCCCTGATGCGGCTTCAAGACGGTGCGTACACCAAGATCATTCTGGTGACGCTGCCCGAAGTGACGCCGGTGTCGCAGGCTGCAGCACTGCAGGACGATTTGCGCCGCGCCGGCATCGAGCCCTATGCCTGGGTGCTCAACAGGAGCGTGCTGGCCGCCGGCACCCACGACCCCTTGCTGGCAGCACGACTGGTTGGCGAACGCAGGCAGATGGCGCGCATGGCAGCAGGGCTGGCCCGGCGCAGCTTCGTCGTGCCATGGCTGACCCGCCCGCCCATTGGCATCCCTGAGCTGGGCAGGATGGTGGCGTCGCCGACAGCGGAGGCGACGCGGTCGAGGTGAACGTCCGCCTCAGGTGCTCAGCGCTTCCTTGGCCAGTCCCCAGGCCTGACTGAGTTTTGCTGTGCGCTCAACGTAGGCGCTGCGTACCCGCTCCAGCCTGGCCTCGATCCGCGAACGTGCATCGCCCCGAGCCTTCCTGACCTGCACTTCGATGGCGCGGACCCGGGCATCCGTCTCCTGCTTGAACACGGACAGTTTGTGCGTTGCGCTCTGCTTCGTCTTGGCCAAATCAGCGTGCGCGGCCGCAAGGCTGGTGACCAGGTGCTGCTGCGCTGTCCTGCTTGCATGCTTGCCTTCTGCCTCGAGCTGCGCGATCTCGGTCTTGACCGCAACGATGTCTGCGTCGAACTGTGCCTGCAAGGCGTCGATGCAGGCACGCCGGATGACGACACCGCCCAGCGCGCGCATGGCGGCATCGATCGGGTGGCCCACTCCTCCTCGACCTCTGCAACCACGGCGGTCTTGCCAGGCTGAAGGAAGTTCGAAGCCTCTTCGACGAAGTCCAGTGCCACGCCCGCCACCCAGTAGTCGCGCACGGTGCCCAGCAACGAACCGGTCGCTGCGCCGACCACGACGCCCAGCGGCCCGCCGAGCAGGCCGATCAGTCCGCCAACGGCCAGGCCCGTGCCTGCGCCGAGCGCGAAGGAATCCGGCGTCTTCTTGACTTTCACGGTGCCGTCCAGGTCCTGGCGATGACGCCAAGGGCGTACAAGGTGATATCTCCTCATCGTCGAGATGACGCAAGGCACGCGTCGCTGCCTCGGCGCTCGCTTCATTGTCGAAAACGACCACGATCATTCGGTTCATGTCTTGTTCCGGTGGATTGAAAAGATCAGCCGGTGGCGTCGCCGACCGATTTCTTCAGCCGCGCCATGGCGGCACTCACGTCGCCCTCGAACGTGCGCCAGTGCGCCACGCCTGCGCGGTTCAGTTTGGACAGCTTGTCTTCGGCGCTTCGCAGATCGACCCGCAGGTTTTCGTTCTGGCGGTCGAGCTTGGCCTTCACGTCGCCCGCTGCGTTCGACGCCTTCTTGTCGAGAACGGCCATCTCCTGCTTCGCCGAAGCGATGCCGCGATCGGCCTCTGCCACGAACCGGTCGCGTCGGGTGGTATCACTCGCGTAGTTGAAGGGCGCCAACGCCTTCAGTGCCTCCTTGGTGGCGCCCGGCATCACGATCTTGCCGGCCTCGTCGCGAATCTGCGCGATCGGCACGGCCACGTCGTGCTGTCCCAGGCCCACGAACCCACCCGCACCGATGATGACGTACGACACGTTGCGCTCGGGGTCGATGATCAGGTCTTGCACCTTTCCGATCTTGGTGCCTGCATCGTTGTAGACCGTCTTGCCGAGAATCCCTTCTTCACGCTCCATCCAAGTGCGAGGTGATCGGTCTCGGTGATGGTGACACCGATGGTGGTCGTGGAACCTGCGACCTGGGCGGTAGCGGCGGTCAGTGTCGTGAGCATGCCGGCAATGCCGAGCGCTGCGAACAGGAGAGTTTTCTTCATGGACTTCTTTCGTTGGTTGAGATGCTTCAACGCGGTTTTACAAAGCCATGAAGCGTGGGTCTGTGCGCTGGCGCACTGCAACGTCCAAGGCGCCAGCTTCGGTTGCTGGCCGTTGACGCTGAGCATGCCGGCCCTGTATTTGGGCTATGCGCCCAACCAGAATCGCTCGCTGCGATCGAGAAAGTCATGCAGGTGCACGAGCACCGAATCCTCGTCGAGCAGCACGACGCCGTACTGTGGCGGCTCGAAGCTGCCCGGATGTCTTCCGATTCCCGAAGGTGCAGCGCCACCTGGTGGTTGGTTCCGCGCAATGTCGAGAACGGATGCCGCGCCAGCTGCCCGAGATGGGGCGATGAATGTGGCCGAAGAACAAGTGCTTGACGCGGTGCTCGTGGCCCTTCAACGCCGTCAGCAACCATTCGTTGTCGACCAGGCCGATCCGGTCCATGACCGGGATGCCGAGGTGGAAGGCCGGATGATGCATGAACAGCAGCACCGGCGAATCGCCCTCCGCCAGACGCTGAGAAAGCCAGTTCGCCCGCTGCTCGCAGAAGACGCCGGAATGCGTTCCCGGTTCGTTGGTGTCGAGAAACAGCGCTCTGAACTTGCCGACGGCTTTTTCGTACTGGACGAACCTGTTGTTGTCCACGCCCACCTCTGGGAAGCGTTCCCGGAAATTGGGCCGGCTGTCGTGGTTGCCGAGAATCAGATGAACGGGCATCGGCAGCCGCGCACATTGCTCCGACAGTTGGCGGTAGGCGTCCGCGTGCCCGACATGTGCGAGGTCGCCCGTGATCACGCAGAACGATGCGTCCGCGTGCTCGGCGATCACGCTGTCGATGCAGCGCTCGAACCGTTTGCCGGGGTCATGCCCGTAGAGGGCACGACCCTGCTCGACAAGATGGATGTCCGTGATGTGGATGAACTTGAGCATGGTCGTGCCTGGCGATCAGCGCGGCAGCAGTGCCTGGACCGCCTTGCTCATGTCGGTGAGGGCGACGGCGGGCTGCACCTCTTGCGAGACCACGGTCTGCAGATGATCCTTGATCACATCGGTGATCTTCAAGCCGTTGTCACCCGGAAACGCATACCAGCCCGTGAGAACCGGCATCTGCGCGATGGCGGTCAAGTGATTGGGGTTCGCCTGGTAGAAGGGCGCAAGGAGCTTCGGGTCGTTCGCCGGCAGCGTGTTGGCCGGGAAGTAGCCGGTCGCCTTCACCATGGTCGTCGCACCCAGCGGGCCGGTGGCGAACTTGATGTATTCCCAGGCAGCGGCCTGCTTGGCAGAATCCTTGGAAAACATCATCGCTGCATTGCCGCCGGCCGGCAGGCGGCCGTCCTGGCCACGGGCATGCGGGCGGTGCGAATCTCGAACTTGCCGCCGACCTGCTTCGTGATGCTGCCCAGGCGCGCCGTGGTCGTCGCCAGTACCGCGAGCTTGCCGCTCACGAAGTCCTGCCAGGCGGCCGAATAGGCGATGTTGCGCATCTCGCCTTGCTTGACGAGCTGCTCGAGGGTTTGAATGGCAGCCTTGCCTGCGGGGCCGTCGAATGCCACCTTCTTCTCGTCGGCGGTCAACATGGTGCCGCCGTTGCTGAAGACCAGCGCCTGCCACATCCAGTTGCCGGTGATGTCCCACTCGACGTGCAGGCTGTCCGTGCCGGGGTTGCCGATTTCGACTTCTTGGCCGCATTCATGATGGCTTCCCAGGTCGTCGGGAAGCGATCGGGCTCCACGCCCGCCTTGCGCATCAGGTCGGCGTTGTAGTAGATGACGGGTGTGGACAGCGCAAAGCCGATGCCAACCTGCTGACCCTTGACCTGCCCCAGTGACAGCAGCGCCTGGTCGTAGCCCATCCCGGCCCAGCCTTTCTCTGCCTTGATGAAGGGTGTGAGGTCGACGGCGAGCCCGCGGTCGGCAAACACGCGCTGACGATTGAGGCCCTGATAGGACACGTCGGGCAGCTGGCCCGTCACGGCCTGGCGCAAGACCTGTTGCGCGGAGACCTCGTAGTCGGAGTTGGGCGCGCGGAACGTGACCTTGTACTGGGGAACTTCGCCATGAAGTCTCTCGCGATCGATTCATGGACCTCCTTGAAAAGATCGGCGTAGGCGTAGTCGACGACGATCTCGGTCGGTTGCTGAGCCTGTGCCAGGCCTGCGGCCATCAACATGGTCAGGGCGGCGGTTTTTTGAACAGTTGTTTCATTGCTTGATTCCTTGCGGTTTAACCCTTGACGCCGGTGAGCGTCACACCTTCGATGAAGCGCTTTTGCGCGACGACGAACAACAGCACCAGCGGCGCCGTGATCAGCACCGTGCCGGCCATCAAAGGACCGAACGCGCTGCCTGCTTCCTCATTGCGGAAGAACATGGTTCCCAATGGCGGTGTCGCCAGATCGGGTGAATTGATGACCAGGAGGGGCCAGAAATAGTCGTTCCAGTGCCAGACCACCGAGAAGATCGAGAACGCCAGCAAGGCGGGCATGGCGGTGGGCAGCATCACGCGCCAGACGATCTCCAGCTCACCCATGCCGTCCAGCCGCGCGGCATGGATCAGGTCGTCGGGCACGGTGCGAAAGAACTGCCGCATCAGGAAGATGCCGAACGCCGACACGCTGAAAGGCAGGATCAGCGCGCCCATCGTGTCGAGCAGACCTGCGTGGTACAGCATCACGTAGAGTGGGATGGCCGTGGCCTGGTACGGCACCATGAGCGCAAGCATCACCAGGCGCCATGCCCACGGCTTGCCGCGGAACGACAGCTTGGCGAAGGCGTAGGCGGCAGGCAGCGCCACCAGGATCTGAAGCACCAGGATCCCCGCGCAGACGAGAACGCCGTTCCACAGGTAGCGCAGCAAGGGGACCTTGGTCAGCGCCAGGGTGTAGTTCTCGACCGCGGCAAAGCGCGTCGGAAAGAGATGGATCTCGCTGCCGAAGATTTCGTCGGCGGGCTTGAGCGAGGTCAGCACCATCCAGATGAAGGGCATCAGGAAGACGAGCGCCACGGCCATCAGGACCCCGTGGCGAAGGATCCGAAAGGAAGGAGAAGGACGTTTCATGCGTAGTGCGTCCGGCGCTCCAGCGCGGCGTGCTGGATCTGGGTCAAGAGGAAGATGCCTGCAATGAAGACGACCGTCATGGCGCTGGCGTAGCCCATGCGGAAGAAGCTGAAACCTTCGGTGTAGATCGTGTGAGCAGCACCTCGGTGGCCTTGTTCGGCCCGCCCTTCGTGAGCACATGCACGGTGTCGAAGACCTGCAGGGCGCGGATGGCGCACACGGTGATGACGAACAGGGTGGTGGGGCCCAGCAACGGCCAGGTGACGAAGCGGAAGCGATCGAAGGGGCGTTCGATGCCGTCGAGTTCTGCCGCATCGCGCACGTCGCGAGGAATGCCCTGCAAGCCGGCCAGGAAGAACACCAATGCCAGCCCCGACATCTGCCAGATGCCGATCGCGGCGAGCGAGTACAGCGCGAGCCGCCGGTCGTTGAGCCAGTTCTGGGGCGAGAGGCCGACCTGCATCAGCAGGTGATTCACGAGCCCGGCGCTCGGATGCAGCAGGAACTCCCACACGACCGCCATGGCGATCAGCGTCGACGCGGCCGGCATGAAGAAGGCGGTTCGGTAGAAGCCGCGTCCCGACCGATCGGACTCGATCAACAGCGCGAGGCTCAGGCCCAGCACGATCGAGCCCCCGGTGACGAGAACAAGGTAGACGAGGGTGTTGGCGACGGACTTGCGGAACACCGCGTCCGACCAGAGTTCGGCGTAGTTCTGCAGGCCGACCCAGTTCAGCGTGGTCGCGCCGAACTGCCAATCGGTCAGCGACATCAGAACGACGGCCAGCACGGGGATGAACAGCAGAACCGTCGCAAGAAGTCCGCGGGTGCGAGAAGCGACGCTGTGGAGAGGGATGGATGCGCATCGTCGGCTTTCAGGCAACCCGGGCCAGGACGTCGCATCGATCGATCGACAGGCGCTGACCGCCTGCGTCGAAGACATGCAGCGCTTCCCACGGGACCGTGACCTCGAACTCGGCCCCTGCGCGCGCAGCCGTGCCGGCCGGGAGGCACACGATGCAGGCCTCGCCCTGGCTCGGCAGGGTCAGCGTGGCCATCAATTCGGTGCCCGCATATTCCACATGGCCGACCACGCCGCGCACGGTGAGGCCAGGCGCCCTCGCCAAGGTGACCGCCTGGGGCCGGAAGGCGACATGGCAGGGTCCGCTGTTCCCCAGGGTAGCCGCGATGCGTTGCGCCAGGCAATGGATCTCGCCGTTGGCGAGGATCTCGCCCGGCACGACGTTGATCCGCGGCGCGCCGACGAATCGCGCGACTTCGAGGCTTCGGGGTCGCATGTACAGATCTTCGGGTGGCGCGACCTGAAGGATGCGGCCTTCGCGCATGACCGCGACACGGTCCGACATGGACATCGCTTCATGTTGATCGTGGGTGACGTAGATGAACGTCACGCCCAACTGGTCGTGAAGCTGGCGGATTTCGGCGCGCAGCGCATGCCGAAGGTTGGCGTCCAGGTTCGAGAGGGGCTCGTCGAACAGGAAAACGGAAGGGTGGCGAACCATCGCACGCGCCAGGGCAACGCGTTGGCGCTGGCCGCCTGAGAGATGCGCCGGCTTGCGATCGAGCAATCCGTCGATGGCGAGTCGTCGTGCGACCTCCTGCGCGCTGGCATGGATGTCGGCGAGCCGTCGCCGCACCCGGGGACACCAGGCGTGCCCCCGGCAGGCGACCCAGAATCCGAGGCCACGCATCACCAGTGGCATCGAGATGTTCTCGCGGACTGTCATGTGGGGTACAGCGCATAGGACTGGAACACCATCGCGCAGTCCCGCGCGCTGGGCGACAGGGCGAGCAGGTCGCGGTCTCCCATGCGGATCGTGCCCGTGTCGGGCGTGTCCAGGCCGGCGATCAGCTTCAGCAAGGTGGACTTGCCGCAACCGGATGCGCCGAGCAGGGTGAGGAATTCGCCGTCGCGCACGGTCAGGTCGAGTTCCTGAAGAACGGCAGCGCTGCCGAAGCGCTTGGTCAGGCCCGAGATCTGGATGTCAGACATGGTGAGTCGTCTCCGCCGTTGACTGAGTCGATGTCCGGGCGGCCATCCAGCTGTGGAATTCCGCGTAGTCCGAAAACGCGACGACGTACGGGCGCAAGTCGTCGGGGTTGGCCGCGTAGCCGCCCAGGTGAGCCGCCAGCCGTACGCCGGCGGCCTGGGCACATGCCGCGTCGATGCCGGAGTCCCCGACGAAGAGAACCGTCTGCGGCGTCGCGCCCAGTTGGGTGAGTGCGAGGTGCAACGGCGCGGCGTCCGGCTTGGGATGCTCGGCATCGCCCAGGCCGACGATCACATCGAAGAAGCCGGTGAGTGCTGCCTTGTCCAGCAGCGTGCGTGTCGAGTCCTGATCGCGGTTCGTGCAGATCCCCAGGGCGATGCCCTGCGAACGAAGCATCGACAGAAGCTCGAGAGCACCGTCGTATGCCACCGCTTTGTGCAGCCAGTGCGATGCATAGCGTTGCTGGAAGGCCTTCTCGAGGCGCGAGGCCAGCGCGAGTGGCACAGACGCTGTCTGAAGCCGGAGCGCGCTCTGGAAGAGGGCGGTGATGCCCTGGCTCAAGGCCGGACGAAGATGCTGCGGCTCGATGGCCTGCAATCCGGCCAGCACAAGTACCTCATTGGCCGCCGCTGCGAGGGAGGGAAGGGTGTCGAAAAGGGTTCCATCGACATCAAAGACGACTGTTCGTATTTGATCGTTAGTGTTCATGAACTGGATGTTACGAACATGATGAGTCAAACTCGTGACAAATACGGGCGGTACAGTTTCCGCACCGATCACGCGCACACCTCGCGCGTCAACCGTCCTGAGATGCAAGAAAACAGATGCTCAAAGCAGCTCGCCAGAAAGAAATCGTCGCCCTGTTGCAAGGAGGGGCGTCGTCGAAGTCAGCGTGCTGGCTGAGCGTTTTCAGACCTCGCCCATCACCGTGCGGCGCGACCTCATCGAATTGCAGGAGCGGGGTGTGCTGGCCCGCACGCGAGGAGGGGCGATTCCGGCAACGAGGTGTATGCGGAGGGTTGGGCGCGTTACGAGAGCGTGAGCTACGCGGAGCGGGAGAGGGAAAACTACCGCGAGAAACGAGCCATCGCAGAACTCGCAGCCCAATCCGTGTCGGACGGTGATTGCATCCTGGTCAACGGTGGGACCACCTGCCGACACCTCGCGGAAGCGCTGCGAGGTCACCACCATCTTCACGTCGTGACCAACGGACTCACCGTCGCGATGGAGTTGGCCAAGAGCAGAAACGCCACGGTGCATCTATTGCCCGGTACCGTGGATTTTCAGAAGATGACGAGTGTCGGTCGCCTCGAGACAGGTGCTTTCGAGAACATCACCGTGAGAGCGGCCTTCCTCGGCGTCCACGGCATCTCCGCGAGCGGGGGCATCGGCATGTTGACACCGGAGGAGGCCGTGATGAACCGAGCCTTCGTGGACGCCGCCCAGTCCGTCAATGTCCTCGTCGACTCCTCCAAATTCAAGGCGCAGGCCATTTTCAGGATCACGCATCTCGACAAGGTCGCGCGCGTGTTCACCGACGATGGCATCACCGATGAGGTGCGACATTCACTGGAGAAGGCCGGTGTGGAGGTGTTGGTGGCTCACGCCGAGGAGAATGGTCACTAGGACGCAAACCGTCATCCCCTGACCGGCCAACGGTTTCCGTTCGCCAGCGTACAGACATGTGCACGATCCGGCCCGAGGATGAACGCCAACGCCCATCTCCGACCCGCCATGAACGCATTGCTGTCACCGCCTCCAACCCCTGCCACGGAGGCTCCGCGTCCGCGCAGGCGATGAACGAGCCGCTGCAGAAGCAGAGGGGGTCAGGTTCTCGGCAGGTGCGCACGACGATGACGCTTGTGCCGCCGTGCTGCTTTCGATCGCCGAATGCAGGACGTTGCGTCCTGTGTCCGTCGAGGTGCTGCCGTTCTCTGCTCCTTTGCCCACCGCCTCAGGCACACCTTCGACGGTTGCGTTGACGTCGCTGTGGACGTCGACCGAGCGTGTTCTGCGTGGACGGTCGACAGGGACGCACTGGAAGAGGCGCTGCTGGAGGTCGTGCTGGGGTCGGTGTGTGCGATACGTCGTCGGGGCGATTGACGTTGCGGGCCTCCGTCGACGATCGGAGCAACCAACGCAGCACGGTGCTGACGGTGTTCAACAAGGTGCCACACGAAGATTGTTCGACATTCAGTTGGAGAAACTGACTTGCTCTGGCGCTTGATTCCTCCTCACCGACATCCACATCGTCGACATCGCCCGAACCGGGAGAAATCGTCTGTTCGGTAGCGCACTTAATACCGAGATAGACAACGATCGCTTGCGATTTGCGACACCGCGAAAAATGCAGGCAAATCCCTGCACCGGCTGGTCGCCAGCACGGCTATAAGTTCGCCAGCGAACAGATCAGGGGAATCTTCGAGCCACCCCGGCTCGACGATATTTCGATCGTTCAAACGATCCTCTTGACTGGAACCTCGAATGCCGACCATCGACCAACCGAAGAAGAACCATTTGCTGGCCGCACTGCCCGAGGCGGAGTGGTCGCGGTGGCTTCCACAGCTCGAGCCCGTCTCCTTGCCGCTCGGGAAAGTGCTGTACGAGTCCGGTGGGGTGCAAAGCCACGTGTACTTCCCGACCACCGCGATCGTCTCGCTGCTTTACGTGATGGAGAACGGCGCCTCGGCGGAGATCGCAGTGGTCGGGAACGAAGGCGTCTTGGGCATCTCACTGTTCATGGGGTGAATCCACGACCAGTCGCGCTGTCGTCCAAAGCGCCGGGCGTGCCTATCGGTTGAGCGCGGCCGCGATGAAGGACGAGTTCAATCGAGCGCCGGTCCTTCACCTCTTGCTTCGCTATACGCAGGCGCTGATCACCCAGATGGCGCAGACGGCCGTGCAACCGCCACCACACGCTGGACCAGCAACTGTGCCGCTGGCTGTTGCTCAGCCTCGACCGGTTGCAGGGCAACGAGTTGATCATGACCCAGGAGCTGATCGCCAACATGCTTGGCGTGCGCCGGGAGGGCGTGACGGAAGGCGCGCTGAAGCTGCAGAAGGCCGGGCTGATCCAGTACGCGCGTGGGCGCATCGAGGTGCTGGATCGGGCCGGCATCGAGCAGCGCAGTTGCGAGTGCTATGCCGTGGTCAAGAATGAATACGACCGGCTGCTGCCCGATCGAACGGCGCATTGATGCAAGCGCGCAGCATCAGGCGATGAGCCGGTTGTTGATCGCGTAGTAGGTCAGATCGCTATTGGTGGACAGGTTGAGCTTCTCCATCAGGCGGGTGCGGTAGGTGCTGACGGTCTTGACGGACAACGCCAGTCCCATGGCGATTGTGCTGGCGGTTTCCCCTTGGCCAGTTGGCAGAAGACTTGGAACTCGCGTTCGGACAGCTGCTCATGCGCCGCGCAACCACGGCCTCGATGCAGCTGCGTTGGCAGCAGTTCGGTCACTTCCGCCGAGAAGTACCGGCGGCCCATGGCCAGTGTCCGAACGGCCATGATGAGTTCGCTCGGCGCGCAGTTCTTGTTCAGGTAGCCACGTGCACCTTGTCGCAGCGACTCGAGCGCGTAGTGCTCTGCGGGTGCGCAGTGAACAGCAGGATGCTGACCTTCGGCGCAGCAACGTGGAGGGACGCCAGCGTGTCGAAACCGAGCTGTCCTGGTGCGGGAAGATCGAGGATCAGAACGTCCGGTGGCATCGTGCCTGTGACCCGTTCCATCGCATCGGCGGGCAACCTGGCCTCCCGACGATCCTGAGGTCGGTGTGCTCGGCAACCAGTCGGCGAAGACCCGCGCGAACCACCGGATGTGGGTCCAGGATGGCGATTTCGATCATGTGAGCTTTCGTGAGCGCCAACCGCGAAGGCGGGGCAGGGTGCCACTGTCGGCGTGACACGCAGCACAGTCTGTACGCTGCCGAACGAAAGCGAAGGAGACCGGCATTCAGGGATCTCACGGGTGATTGCTGGACGCATCATGGTGATGGGTCGAGACCATGAGCCGGCCCGTCTCCTTTTCACCACGCCATAGCATTCGCAGGCGCGGGCATTGAGCCCGGCGCGGTTGAGCACCGCGATGTGGCCGCGTCGGTACCGGATGTGCCCGGCAGCCTGCAGCTTGCCGGCGGCTTCGGTGATGCCTTCGCGTCGCACGCCCAGCATGGAACCGATCAGCTCCTGCGTCATGGTCAGTTCGCCTGAAGGATGCGGTCGAGCGTCAGCAGCAGCCAACGGCACAGTTGCTGCTCCACCGAGTGATAGCGGTTGCACGCGGCGGTCTGCGTGGTCTGCGCGATGAGCGCCTGCGTGTAGCGCAACAGCAGCCGCTGCAGCGCGCCTGCGCGGTCAAACTCGCGTTGCAGTACGGTGCGGCTCAGCCGAAACGCCAAGCCGGCGGTCTGCACCACGGCGGACCCGGCGTGCTGCCGCCGCCCATGAAGAGGGGGACACCACCACCCCCTCATGGCCGACGCCTGCCGTCTCGGACGATGCACCCGAGGTCGTCACGTAGTGCAGCGAGACAATGGCCGTCCTGGGGAAATAGGCGTGCTGCAACGGCACGCCAGATGCGTAGAGGGCGTCTCCGAGACGGAGCGTCACGGGTTCCAGGGAGGCGGCGATGGCCGCAAAGTCCGGTGGGGGCAGGGCGGCCAGCAGGTGGTTCTTCCGCGGGTCATGGAAGGTGTCCACGCTAGCGGCTCGCGATCGGGTGGATGCCATCCTCGGCAACTCGACCCCGATGCCGCGGTAGCCGACGAAGCGGCACGATTCGTCGAAGATGGGCTCCCGCTCACGCGAAAGTGTTGTCGAACGCCATCGGCGCCAGCGCGCGAAAAGACAAAATCCAGAAAGGGCTGGCGATTGGCGATGAGCTTGCGCAGCGCCTCGCGCTGCGTCTCGTCCCAGCCCGTTGCCGCCATGAACAGTGCAGCGCCGGGTGGGGCTTCCACGGGCAGTCCGAGCATCTCCATCGCCGGTCCCGACAGGTTCAGCAACCGGCCTTCCCGTCTTCCTCCCAGTGCCAGTCGGACGCCAGCTGCGTGAGGCGCCGATAGCGCGCCTCGCTTTCCGCCAGCGCCGCCGTGCGCTCGCGCACTGTCTGCTCGAGGACCTCGTTGTAGCGCGCCAGCTCCTTGTAGAGCAGCCGCACTTCCAGCATGTTGTGGATGCGCGTCTTCACCTCCAGTAGGTCGAAGGGTTTGCTGATGAAGTCTCTCGCGCCGGCTTGCAACGCACGCAACTTGTGTCCCGGCTGGGCCGTGAGCACGATCACCGGCAGATAGCCGTTGGTCGCCACCGTGTCGAGCCTGTCCATGACCTCGAATCCGTCCATTTCCGGCATCTGCAGGTCCAGCAGGATCAGGTCGAACGGGCTGTCGTGGTGCAGTGTCTCGACATCCCTTGACGACATCGTGGCAACGACGTTGGTGTACCCGGCTTCGGCGAGCACACGCTCCAGCAGTTGCACATTGGCGGGTTCGTCGTCGACGATGAGGATGCGCGCATCGAGCACGTCGTGTGGGTTCAGCATGATGTGTCTCCAGGGATGGCCGTTGCGGCAGCACGGCTCCGCGCCGCCGTCATCGCCGAATCAAGCGTTTCCATGAACTTGTCGACCTTGATGGGTTTGGTGAGGTAGCGGAAGAAGCCCGCTTCGAGCCCTTCTCGATGTCCCGGGCCATCGCGTTCGCGCTGAGCGCGATCACAGGCATGCAGGAGGTTCGCGCGTCACCGGCCAACGCACGCAGGGCCTCGAGGCCGCTCATGCCCGGCAGGTTGATGTCCATCAGGATCACGTCGGGCTGGCGGCTGCGCGCGATCTGGATGCCGCGCTCCGCGTCCCTGGCGCTGAGCAGGCGGATGTCGGGGCGGCGGGCGATCAGCTTCTCGATCAGAAGCAGGTTGGCTGGTTGTCCTCCACGCAGAGCAAGGTCTGGCGGGGCGCGTTTGCGTCGCCTCGGGCGCGAGGAAGGGGCTCGAGTCTTGCAAAGTCGGACCCGAGTTCAGGTGCGGCCGCCGCGTCCAGTTCGATCCAGAACGTGCTGCCGACCCCGACGGTGCTCATGGCGCCGATGGCGCCGCCCATCAGCTCGATCAGGCGCTTGCTGACCACCAGGCCGATGCCGGTGCCTTCCTCCGTGCCGGATTCCTGGCCCAGCCGGTTGAAGGGCTGGAACAGCTGGGCCAGCTTTTCAGGAGGCAGGCCTGGGCCGGTGTCTTCGAACGTCACCCGCACACGCCCCGTGCCAGCGTCGTGGCATGCGATCTTCACCGAACCGCCCGGTCGGTTGTACTTGATCGCGTTGGACAACAGGTTGACCAACACCTGCTTGACCCGGGTTCGGTCAGCCTTGACGAAATGAGGGCAGGCGAGCCCCGGAAACATCACGGCGATACCGCTCTTGCGGGCTTGCGGCTCGATCATCGCCTGGCAGTCGGTCAGGACGTCCGCCAGCGCCATCGATTCCGGAGACAGTGACAGCTTGCCGGATTCGATCAGCGACAGATCCAGGATCCGTTGATGAGCGCCAGCAGATACCACCGGCAACCAGCACCTGATCGATGCTCTCTTTCTGCGGCGGTGTGGGGGCGGGTGAGCCGCTATCCAGCAGCTGCGCGAAGCCGAGAATCGCGTTCAGCGGCGAGCGCAACTCGTGGCTCATGCTCGACAGAAACTCCGACTTCGCCAGGTTCGCCTTCTCGGCAACTTGCTTGGCATGCGCCAGGTCGGCATTCATGAGCAGCCGGGCTTGCGCAGCTTCCATGCGAGCGGTGACATCGGTGCGGATGGAGATGTACTTCTGGGTCTGTCCTGCTTCGTCGAGGAAAGGGGCGATGACGCTGTCGACCCAGTAGAGCGATCCGTCCTTCGCACGATTGCAGATCTCTCCTCGCCAGCGTTCGCCCGCGGTGATGCTGCGCCACATGTCGATCCAGAATGTCTCGCTCTGCACACCCGAATTGACGATGCGGTGCGTCTGACCAAGGAGCTCGGCCCGGCTGTAGCCAGAGATCAGGCAAAAGCCGTCGTTGACCTCGACGATGCGTCCAGACCGGTCGGTCACGGAGACGATGGAGTGCAGGTGGATCGTTTGCAGCAGGGCGTCGTGCTCGCGCTTGGCCGCCTCGGCCTGCTTGCGTGCACTGTTGTCCGTTGCAATAAGGAGGTAGCCGATGATCGCTTCATCGGCGTCGCGCAGTGCCGTGACCGAGACCACGACGGGGAAGCGGCTGCCGTTCTTGCGGATGCAAGTCAGTTCGTAGATGTCTTCGATGCCGTGGGCGGCTTTGAAGACCAGCGCATCAAACCCCGGAGCAATCGGCGTCGACAGCTCGATGCTCAAGGCCTTGGCCCGAGCGATGAGTTCTGCCGGGTCTGAAATGTCTGCGGGCGTGATGCGGTCGATGACTTCAGCAGCGGTATAGCCGAGCATGCGTTCCGCGCCCACGTTGAAAATCTGGATCACACCGTTCGCATCCGTGGCGATTTTGGAGAACATCGCGCTGTTGAAGATGGCGGCCTGGAGTGCGGCGGCCTGGCGGAGGGCGTCGGACTGATTCTTTGGGGGCATTGGGTTTCCTGAGCCGGACAGGGTTGCAGGCTGGCCGCGCGGCGTCGGTGCGTTAGGGCACATAGGGCGCATTGGCTGCACGCGACGGCGTGTGTGCGCTGGCAGACAGTCATGGATGTGCCCATCGGGAATGCTCCGGTCTCCTCCATCCAGTGCATGGCGAGTCGCCATGCAGCACCCGTGAAGCAGACCGCACAACGTCTTTTTTCGCCCTGCGACCGGCACTGTTCGTCCTGGCGTCGCTCGCATGCGCTGGCACCGCTGTCGCGCAACCGGCCGAACTCAGCGTGGCCTACCGCGAACAGGTCCGCAGCGGCTCGACCTTCCGCCGGATGCGGTTCTGCATTACGCCGAACTCGCACGCGAGCAGTTTCAGCGCGCAGGTGTGCCATTGCTGGGTTCGCAGTACGTTGCGGTGGTCGACCGCAGTCCGCAGGTGCAGGCCATCCTGGTCTATTGGGTTGCGTTGGGCGAGCCAGCCCTCCTGATCGGTGCCTCACCGGTGTCGACGGGTCGGGTCGGGCAGTTCGATCACTTCGAGACGCCGCTCGGCGTGTTCGATCATTCGCTTTCCAACCCCGACTTCCGCGCGGAAGGCACTCGAAACGAGTTCGGGTTCCGCGGCTATGGTGCCAAGGGGATGCGGGTGTACGACCTGGGCTGGCAGAAGGCCCGGCGAGGCTGGGGCAAGGGCGGTGACAGCACCATGCGGCTTCAGATGCATGCGACCGACCCGGTGCTGGCGGAGCACAAGCTGGGGAGCGTGCAGTCCAAGGGCTGCATCCGGATTCCAGCGGCGCTCAACCGGCTGCTCGATCATTTCGGTGTGCTCGATGCCGACTATGAAACGGCAGCGAGCGCGTCCGCCCTGGCCGAAGGAACGCCACCTTGGGTGCTGGCGCAGGATCGACGGCCGATCAGCGATGCCGGGCGCTATCTCGTCGTTGTCGACAGCCAGCGCGACACGCGCCCGGACTGGTCGCCTGCGCCGTTGCCGTTGCCGTTGCCGTGATGCTCTGTGCGCTGGCAGACGGTCGGCGTGGCCGATTTGCGTCAATGTGAGAAGGACGCAAGGAGACGCGTGCGCATTGCGAAGGCAAGCCGCTGTGAGACTCCGCGCGGCGCAATCTCCGGAAGAGACAATGAACCTGAAAACACAAGCAAAGCATTCAGCAGCGCCGTCATCGACATGCATTGGTTGACAGCGCTGCTGCTGGCCGCGGTCTATGCATGCATGGAACTTCGCGGCTGGGCACCGGAGGAAGTAGCTTGCGCGCCAGCATGAAAGCCCTTCACTTCTCTTTGGGCCTCTGCGTTCTTCTGACTGTGGCCGCGCGTCTCGCGGTGCGCTGGACGGCGGCGCGGCGCCGCCCATTGTTCCGGCGTTATCGGCGACGCAAGGGTTGCTCGCACGGCTAGGGCACGTCGCGCTCTATGCGTTCCTCATCGCGATGCCTATCCTCGGCTGGCTCACGCTCAGCGCGGCGGGAAAGCCCATCCTGCTCTTTGGCGCAGCACTGCCTGCGCTGATGGCGCCCGACGAAGCACTGGCCAGCCAGGTCAAGGCGCTGCACGAAACGCTGGCGACGATCGGCTACTTCCTGATGGGTCTGCACGCCGCAGCGGCGCTGGCGCATCACTACCTGCGGCACGACAACACGCTGGTGCGCATGCTGGCATCACGGCGAAAGAACGGAGGCAACCGGTGACATCCCCACGCAGCCGCGCCTACAGGAACGCCACCGCACCGACCGTGTCGGCTGGCTGCGCGCAGCCGTGCTGGGTGCCAACGACGGCATTGTGTCGACGGCCAGTCTGGTGGCCGGCGTAGCGGCGGCCCATGCCAGCCACGGAAGCATCCTCACCACGGCGATCGCCGGGCTGGTGGCCGGGGCCATGTCGATGGCCGCCGGAGAATACGTTTCGGTTCACTCGCAGGCCGACACGGAGAAGGCCGACCTCGAGCGGGAACGCGTCGAACTGCAGACCGAGCCGGCTGCCGAGCACCGCGAACTGGCGGCCATCTATGTGCGCCGCGGTCTCGATGCCACGCTCGCGAAAGAGGTCGCACAGCAACTGATGGCGCACGACGCGCTCGGCGCGCATGCGCGCGATGAACTCGGCATCTCGACCGTGCTGAGCGCTCGGCCGGTGCAGGCCGCGCTGGCCTCCGCAAGCAGCTTTGCGGCCGGTGCAGCGCTGCCGTTGGGGGTGGTCATGCTGGCCCCCATGACGCGTTGATGCCTTGGCTGTGCGGCAGCACGCTGGTGTTCCTGGCGGGTCTCGGCGCGGTGGCGGCGCGCGTCGGCGGCGCCGGCATGGTCGTCGGGGCGTGGCGGGTCACGTTCTGGGGTGCGCTGGCCCTCGGTATCACCTGGGGTGTCGGCGCACTCTTCGGCGCCGCGGTCTGACGACGCAGGCCCAGGCGTCAGTCCAGCAGAACCAGGTCGCCGCGGGCTGCCGCGCCTTCCACGTCGTTCAGCGGGAGCATGGTGCAGTTCTGGCCCTTCGCCCCCAGATCACTTCGACCACCGGACCTCCATCTTCTCGATCAGGCACGGGCCTTTGGGGATGGTGCGATGCCGGCCATCGTCCCCCGATAGCGCATCGCCGCGGTGATGCGGGCACTGTGCATCGTCAGCGGCTGTGCCGGCGTGGTCGACGGGGGCGTGTGTGGATCAGGCATGTGCGCATGTTCGCCGCGGCCGGCCATTCTTTCCGTTCGCCAGCGCACAGACCTGGCGCTGCCCGGCCCACTAGCCTCAGGCCATGACTACTCCACCCGAAGCCTATCTCGTCGGGAGCGGCATCGGCTCGCTGGCCGCGGCCGCCTTCATGGTTCGCGACGGCCACATCCCGGGCGATCACATCACGATCTTCGAAGCCGGTCCGGTGGCGGGCGGCAGCCTCGACGGCGCAGGCGATCCCGTGAAGGGCTACTCGCTGCGCGGAGGGCGGATGCTGACCACCGACAACTACGAATGCACCTGGGACCTGTTCAAGACGATCCCGCGCTCGGCGAGCGCGTTACCACCGTGTTCGAAGAGACGCTCGCATTCAACGAAAAGCACAAGTCGCATGCGATGGCGCGTCTGGTCGATCGACGGCGTGCCAAGGTGCCGGTGAAGTCGATGGGCTTCTCCATGCAGGACCGGCTGGAGCTCCTCAAGCTCAGCACCGCCGATGAAGCCACGATGGGCGCCAGCCGGATCACCGACTGGTTGTCGCCAGCTTTCTTCGAAACCGAGTTCTGGTTCGTGGGTGACGACCTTCGCGTTCCAGCCCTGGCACAGCGCGGTCGAGTTCAGGCGTTACCTGCATCGCTTCGTGCTGGAGTTTTCTCGCATCGAGACCCTCGGGGTGTCAAGCGGACGGTTTTCAACCAATACGACTCGCTGGTGCGTCCGTTGCAGGCCTGGCTGGAGGGGCAGGGCGTCCACTTCGTGATGGACTGCATGGTGACCATGCTCGACCACACCACCCGTGAAGACCGCCTGGTGGTGACCGGCATTCACACGACGCATCAGGGGCAATCCGCGCGCATCGCGGTGGGAGACGGCGACCTGGTGTTTCTTCAGAACGGCTCCATGACCGATTCGTCCAGCCTCGGTTCGATGAGCGAGGCACCGCCGCAACGCAGCAAGACGGAGGGGCGGCTGGACGCTGTGGAGAACCTGGCAACGAACCGGCCCGGCTTCAGCAACCTGGGGCCTTCAACAGCTGCATCGCGCAGTCCTGCTGGGAGTCGTTCACCGTCACGCTGCAGAACCCGAATTCTTCGATGCGATGGCGCAGTTCAGCGGCAACGAGGCGGGCACCGGCGGCTTGTGACCTTCAAGGATTCGAACTGGCTCATGTCGATCGTGCTGGCCCACCAGCCGCACTTCATCGACCAGCCGGCGGACGTGCAGGTGTTCTGGGGCTACGGCCTGTTGCCAGACCGGGTCGGCAACTTCGTGCCGAAGCCGATGGAGCAGTGCAATGGGGCGGAGATCCTTCAGGAACTCTGCGGCCACCTGCGCTTCGACCTCTCGACCGTTGAGACGGGCAACTGCATTCCCTGCCGCATGCCCTACATCACCAGCATGTTCATGCCGCGCATGCCCGGCGATCGGCCGCTGCCGGTGCCCGCAGGCTCCCAAAACCTTGCATTCGTCAGCCAGTTCGTGGAGCTGGCGGACGATGTGGTCTTCACCGTCGAGTACTCGGTGCGGGCGGCGCAGACGGCCGTTTATGAACTGCTGCACATCGACCGCAAGATCCCGCCCGTCACGCGCCACGACAGATCGATCAAGGCGGAGTTCGAGGCCTTGGTCAAGGCATTCGAGTGAGCCCGAGTGCGAGTCCGGTCAGTGCGAATCGCTGCTCGATAGTGTCGCGATAGCCGAGGCCTACCCGCCGACGACATGGATGCGACACGTCTCGTTCTGATCATGCTGCTGGCCGTCGTTGCCAGCCGTCTGATCGCCCGGAGCCGTGCGCCTGCCGGTGCCGCTGATCCAGATCGCGCTCGGATGCGGCGTGTTCTATTCGGGCCTCACGTCCGTGGCGCTCGACCCGGATGTGTTCTTCCTTCTGTTGCTGCCTCCACTGTTGTTCCTCGACGGATGGCGCATCCCCAGGACGACCTCCGGCGCGATGCGCCGACCGTCGTCACGCTGGCATTGGGGCTGGTGGTCTTCACGGTGCTTGGCATCGGGCTGCTGATCCATTGGTTGATCCCCGCGGTGCCGCTGCCGGTGGCGTTCGCGCTGGCGGCCGTGATCTCGCCGACCGACCCGATCGCCGTGTCGGCCATCGCGGGCCAGACGCCGCTTCCATTGCGCATGCGCCGCATCCTCGAGGGCGAAGCGCTCTTCAACGACGCCTCGGGCCTCGTGTGCATGCGATTCGCCGTCGCCGCCGCGCTCACGGGGTCGTTCGGACTCGCAGGCGCTGCTCGACTTCCTGTGGGTCGCCTCGGGTGGGTTGGGCGTCGGGTTCGCCGTGACCTGGCTGGTGACACGTGCGCGCTCGTCGTCGCCGTCAGTGCTGGTGGGCGACGACGGCGGCGCGCAGATCCTTGCGAGCGTGTTGATTCCCTTTGGCGTGTACCTGCTGGCCGAAGCCCTGCATTGCTCGGGCATTCTGGCCGCCGTCGCGGCCGGCATCACGATGGGCCACAGTCCACATGCGCACTGGCAGGCGGTCACGCGCATCCGGCGCACGGCAGTATGGGACACGTTGCAGCTGTTGGCCAACGGCAGTGTGTTCGTGCTCCTGGGCGAGCAGATTCCGTCGATCTCGCCGGTGCGGGCGAGACCGTACGAATAACGGGACATCACAACCCGTGGTGGCTCGGTGTGTATGTGCTGGGCATCGTCATCGCCCTGGCTGCGCTGCGCTTCGCGTGGGTCTGGGCATCGATGAAGGTCGCCTACCTGGGCATGCAGTCCCTCGTGCAGACGTCCCACGGCCAGCGGTGGCGTGTGGTGGCTGCCATGTCGGTGGCGGGCGTGCGGGGCGCCGTCACGCTGGCAGGCGTGCTCACCTTGCCTTTGGCGCTGAGCGACGGCACACCCTTTCCGGGCCGCGATCTGGCCATTTTTCTAGCGGCCGGTGTCATCCTGATGTCGCTTCTGGTCGCCACCGTGTTGCTGCCACGCGCGCTGCGGGGCGTGGTGTTGCCTGAGACGTCCTGTGTCGCCGAGGAGGAACAGGCCAGAGCATGGGCAGCCGAAGCCGCCATCGGTGCGATCGAACGTGCCCAGCTTGCTCGCTTGCTCCCAACGTCTACAAGCGCCGGCGTCGACGCCGGTGTCTACGCGGCAGCGGCGTCCCGTCTGATCGCACTTTATCGGCAGCAAATCGATATGGATCCTTGCAAAGCTGGCGCCGCAGACCGGCGGCACGCAGCCGATGCCATCGACAGCCAACTGCGCCTGGTCGGGCTGCGTGCCGAGCGCGATGAAATTCTGCTGCGCGCCCACGACCACCGGATCAGCGACGCGACGCAAGCGCGCATGGTGCGCGAGATCGATCTCCAGGAGGCGCGTTACAGCGGTGCGCAGGCGGATGACGCTTGCCGATGGTCTCCAGCTTTTCTTGGCGGATGACACCTTCAATGGCCGCCCGCCTGGCGCTCATTGAGCACAAAGGGCTGCGCATGGAAGATGCCCCACCGGTCTTTGGCATGGAGTAGATTCCAATGGAAGGTGTGTTGCGCCGAGGATCAAGCCGGGCTTGCCACCCGTTTGGTGGTCTCCATGTCATCATGTCAGAAGATGCCAAATCGGACCGCCCCAGGTGGCGGCAATCGGGTGTCGCTGCATGAATTCCAGCACAGCCTGGCAGGCCTGGCTCAGACGCCGTTCGTCCCGCGCCCAGCGCATGGCCTGGCGAATGCTGGTGGCAGACAATTGCGGAATCATGCGCGCGCATTCGACCGCAGTCAGACTGGTGCCGTGGGCCATGATGCCGGCATAGACCATCAGCAGCTCGTCGGTAGAGCGCGGCTCACGTCCGAGCATGATCCAGCTAAAGCGCACCTGGGCGTCAACGGCCAGAATCACTTCCGGCAATTGAACCTCACCGATGCGGTGATCCAAAGCCGCGCGCAGCTTGGTCACTTCTGGGTCTTCGTCCTCTGCGGGCAATGGCGACAAATGGAGTTCATCATCCACGCGCAGTACGCCACTGCGGGCTGCAGCGGCCACCGCATCGACACCGGCAGTTACTCTGGCCAGCAAAGGCTTCAAGAAAGTGGCAGCCTTGCTGGGTAACGATAGACGGGCATAGTGTTTCTTGGACTCTGCCTGCCAACGCTCGTCCGTGAAGAACAAGCGCGCACGACCCCAAAGCTCAGGCTGTGCTCAATCCAGACCGAGCCATTGCGCACCGCGCGGCGCAGGGCAAACAGGGTGGCCACCTCCAACGCCTGAAACGCCCGTTCCCGGTCTGGGCTGGAGATCGAAACCTGCCAGATCATTCCCAGACTTGGTGCCACCACTTCAACTGGCAGCTTTCTGGATCCTTTGAGATATAAAGCTTGCAGCTTGGCAAGGTACTCGATGGCAGGATGCTCGCCGGTGGCCTGCCAGGGCAGCTTTGCAATGGCGACGAGCAACGACCGCACGGGGCGAATTCCATCAATCAATCCCCTCGCGGACCAGGGAGGCCCTGCTCGGTGGTTTGCGTTTCTGGTTTCGGTGATCAAGGCTTCAAGACGGGCACGCAACTCAGCATCTGGCACCGCACCTTGCGCGCTCAAGGCAACAAGTTCGCCGAGCAGCGTTTTGTACATTGCGGCCCAATTGACGGTAGCGGGACATCGGCGGCAGCCTGACGCCACAGATCGGCGATCCGGCGCTGCACCATAAGGATCAACTGGTCTGTGGTGGTGAACAGGCAATACCGAAGAAAGCATGCGACCTCCACGGTGCGCGCTGGCTCTTTGATCTTGGCTCCGGCTGAGGGCGGCCTGAGACAAGTCGGCGCGCGTAGCGGCGCAAGATGAGATCGGGGATGTCTGCCAGGTGCTTATGAACGTCCAGCGTGTAAAGCAGGTCGATGCGCTCCAGTACCTCGCTGATTTGGCGGGTTGAGTGTTTCGCCGGTGCAGCCCATAGCCAACTCTGCTGGGTTTGTCCATCTGGGCGCAGCTCTGAAACTGAGGCTCGCCAGCGATCAGAGTGTTGCTGGATCAACGCTGGCGGCGATGGCGGTGCCTGTTTCAACTTCAAGCTGGGCAAGTGCCGCCGCAATCAGTGTCCGAATTGCCCGCTCGTGCACGATCACCAGCTTGTTCTTGTACAGCCATTGACGCGCCCGCACGAGTAGCTGATCGCGGTCGGCGCAGCGCGCCACTTCGTCGCGCAGTTCACGTACCAGTGAGCGGCGCTGGTGCTCGCTCATCCACTGGAATCCAAGGACCGTGCAGGCTACTTGTTGGTGATCGAATAGCGTGCGCCCGCGTTCATACATGGCTCTCAGCGAGGCGACTTCTGGTGCTGCAATGCCAAGCTCGTTGCCAAGGTGGCGCCACAAGGCTACTGGAATTACCCGAAAGGCACCGAGCAAACGCCCACTCATGCGCAGGAAACCAATATGGAGCGCCAGACCAAGCTTGTGGAATCACCTCGGCGTGCATTGATTGCGTCGCGCTCGGCACCATCGAAGGTGAAAATGCCTTCATCTCGAAGTCGCTGATATCGCGGGGAGCCCGCATCCCCAAAAGAGGGTCGGCAGGGATTCATATGAAACCCAGCAGAAACGACCCTAAGTCTATGATTCCATTGGGATTATGGTGGCATCGAAGTTCAAGGCCAATCTTCCGCCGAAAATCCAGCGTGTAGTCACCAACCGGTTGATGTGCGCCGTGCGGAACAGCGCCAGGCCGCCAGGATCTCCAGCGTGATCTCGGTCCCTCGTCGCGAAGCTCCTGCAGCACCTTCGTCATGCCCACCACGTTGTGCAGAATGATCATGTTGGCCACCAGGTGGTTGTACTTGATCACCTTGCGCTGCTCGTGCCGGATGTTCTCCGCAATGATCCTTCTCCCCAAAAATGACCACTGAGCAAAGCCGTTGAACTGCTCGCTCTTATTGGTTTCGGCATGGATTACCTTGCGCAGCCCGACATCGCCGATGTAGCTCAGCAGGAACATGGTCCGGATGACCTTGCCAAGCTCTACAAACGCGAAATACAGCTTGTTCTTGCGGCTGTAGGTGCCGAGCCGGCGCAGGATCGCCGACGGCGTGATCTTGCCGGTCTTGATGGAAACCGCCACCCGCAGCATCGCCGGCAAATGCAGCTCAATCAGCCGCCAGTCGATCACATCGCTGAACAGCGCATTGATGTTGCAGTAAACATTGCCCGGCTCCGGGCGATGGAATTGAGGTCTTGGATGCCCCGGATGCGCGGCATGAGCTGGATGCCAGGAGGTGCGCCAGCGCGAAGACCGGGTAACTCTGGGCCTGGGTGTCCCCGTGAATCGTGTCCGGTCGAATGTCCGATTCGTTGGTCATCAGCCCGTCAGGATGTGGATGCCCTCATAGGTGCCGCAGGAAATGAAATGGCTGAACAGCGCGATGAACTTGTCCGATACATGGTAGTAGCCGATACCGCCGTACCCACCATAGCGGATATGGTGCTCGGACAGTAGGTTTTGCTCGTAAAGATTCCACTTGGTGCCGTCCGCCGACGCGTGTTTGCCCGTGCCCCAGTAGCCTGGCAGCTCAAACTTGTTGTAGGCGTTGATCACCTTGACAATGGCCTTGTCCAGGAGGTCCTCGCTGACGTATTTCAAGTTCAGCCAGGAAATCTGCCGGCAGCTCAGACCTTTGATCGATTTGGCGGTCTGCACGGGCCCCAGGTTGCAGCCGTAGCAAAACAGCGTCGTGATGACGCGCATGCGCAGATCCTCAGGCGGCTGTCGGTCCCGGCGAGTGGCCGGAACAGCTTGCAGGTCAACCAGCGCTCGGTGTCGATCATGACGTCCACGATGCTGGCCGCCTCCATTCGCTCGGTGATCAGGGCGTCGATCCGCGCGGCCGCCTCGACGATTTCTGAGCGCGGCGGTTTCCGCAGGATCAGGCGGCCGTCGACGATCTCGGCATGGGCGTTTTCCGGGAAAGTGGCGTCGATGTCGTGGGCCCGCTGGGACATCGCCGATTTGAGCATCGCCACAAAGGTGCCGGGATCTGTCTCGATGCCGGTGACCTGGCCATAGTCGCCCACTTCTCTTTCAAAGGTTTCGTCATCGACCAACTGCTCGCGGTAATCGTCATAGCGCTCGCCGTACTTGATGAAGAGATCGCCCGACTTCAGGTCGTCTTTGACAGCATGCATGACCGCCAGTTCAAAATACCGGCGGTGGACAGCCTCCGCCCAGCCCTTGCCGGATGGACGGACCAACACCAACCGCTTCCACTGGCCTGACATCCAGCGGAAATCCTTGTCTTCAGTCAGGCCCAGCATGTCCAGCGGCACGATGTCCGCACGGTTGTCGCGCAGGCGCAAAGGGCCTCGATCAGCCGCTCCGCTACCTGGTCCTCGCTGCTGGCCTTGGGCGAGGCGATGCCGATGCAGTTGAGCAACTGGGCCCGGACCATCTTGTAGGGCTGCAGCAGGAAAGGCAGATGGTTGCGGCCCGCATAGGCCAGTGCTGTTCGCATTCGTTGAGCAGCTCGTCCACGGCGGCCAGGGGTGGTGCCGATGGCGTCCACACGCTGCGTGTCGGTGCCCTCCAGCTGGTAGGCGCCCAGGATGTCTTTGAGCTGGCCAACCAGCATGTCGGTTTTGGACCCGCTCCTGCTGGAACGAGCAATTTCTGCCTGGCATTGTTTTCCAGGTTCTGCATCAGGCGAATAAACAGGTCCGCGGCATCGTCCAGGGACTGGGCATGCTGCGCGGATGAAGATCACCGCCAGGGCGTAGCGCTTTTGCGGCAGGTTCAGCCATCTCGGCCGCATTGAGGCGCGCGCAGGGTGGCGAAACTGTTTGAGCTTGGGCACCGGCACGTCGGGCTTGGGAAGCTGCTCCACCAGGTACTGCAAGCGCCGGATGTGCTGGATGTAGGTGCGCGTTTCCTTGTTGGTCGGCCGCTTGGGTTCGCGTTTGAGCATTTGCCAGGCAGAAACCGACTCGCCCGTGGCGGTTTTAAGCAAACTGTCGATCAAGGTCCGGGTATGGGCTGTCAGCTGGTTGGTGATTGCGGAGAAATACCGGTTGTTGCTCTTTTCCCGGGCTCGATACGCCATCCGGTCCAGCGTCGAGAAGGCGGGCAGCTCGTAGCGATGGTGGACCAGCTCCTCCAGCATCACGTTGATGATGTCGGCCACCGCGTGTTTGGTCTCGGCCGCCGTGTCGGCCCGACCTCAAGCCAGGCGTGGCCCCCGGGTTCATAGGTTTGACATTGAGGTGCCGGCGTAAGGTCGCAAACAAGGCGGTGCGCGAGGCGAGGGCCTCGAAGCGCTTGAGGTCCGCCGCCGGGGCGCCCTAACCACGCCACCTGCTGCGCAATGTGCTCCCGGATCACCGGCGGCACTTCGGCCAGGGAGATGAAATAGCCCAGGCGCTGGAAGACTTTCAGGTGGATCAGTGCCGCCATGCGCGGCAAGGCGCGCTTGCCGATGCCGGCAGCCAGGAGTTGTTCATCCTTGGTCGGTGTGTAAAGCTCCGCCAGCTCACGGGGTGTCGGATCGGGTTTCAGGCTGGGATAGGCCGTCTCATGGGCGTGGTCATTCGCGGGGACTACCCGCCTGGCGGCAATGCTTCCCATCGCCTCAATCCCAGTAGGTGTCGGTCGCGGGTTCGTGAAATGAGGTTTCCAGCAGGCACTGGTTGTCCTCGGCGATGCGGTACATGTCATCGAGCAACGTGGCGATCACCTCGTCCAGCAAGTCACGTGACAGGTAGGGGTTCTAAGCCAGAACCGCCGAAATTTCCGTCATCCCAGCTCCAGCCCGCCACGAGCGCATCCAGGTCGATCATCTTGCCGTCGCTCTGGAAGGTGTAATGCCCGTTCAGCAGGATGTGCCGCCAGGCCGCCGGCGATATCTGGGTCAGGAGAGCGTGCGCCTTGGCGTTGCCGCTCGCCTCGTACTTCATCAGCAGCCGCGAGGAGGATGGCCGAGTTGTAGAAGATGACCGCGTTGGCGATCAGCCTGGCGCACTGGTTGCTGATCTCAATTTCGATGTCGGTGCGCGGTCAATTTCCTTCTTGCCGCCGACCTGGGCGATGGTTGAGCGTAGCTGGTGATAGGACTCGATGCGGTTCTGTGAGCGGTGAACGTTGCGCTCAGTTGCGGATCGCGCAGGTAGCGCAGCGTGTAGATGCTGCGGATGAGCTTGTCGAACTCGAACACCGCGCGCCGCGTGAGGTTCGGCGCGGTGTAGGTGCATAGCTTGCGGATCAGCGTGCCCTGCGTCATCTCCTTCAGTCCGAGCGTGGCGACAATCTGGTCGAGTTCGGCTTCTCGCTGACTATGAGATCGCGGTCGATTCTCCCGGCCGGCCGGATCAGGCACTGATCGTACAGCGCCGGATCGTCGGCACTGTAGAGTTCCTTCAACTGATCGCCAAGGTCGGTGAAGCGCGGCTCGAAACGCAGGCCGAACCAGTGCAGGATAGCGAAGTTGGCCTTGTTGACGCTGTGCATGTCGCCGGTGATCGCGGTCGGCACGATGTCCGACGTGTTGCGATACCAGATGTCGAACACGTGATGGGCCTCGTAATCGTGCGCGCCGATCAGGTAGCCGTTGAGCGGCACGTGGTTGCACAGCAGCGTGTAGGCGACCACGCCCTTGCCGCGCCCAAAGTATTTGCGCGAGTGGCGCGCTTTCACGATCGGCCGCTCGACGCCGAATTTCTGACCATCGACGGCACCGTACAGCATCGAGGTCGAACGAAGTAGTGCAGGAAGATCGGCAGCGCAGCGATGGCGTTGCTGATGCAGTCGTTGGCCGCGTGCAGCGTTGCGTGGCGCAGGTACTGTTGGTAGGCGCTCTCCAGCACGTGGTACGGGATGTCGCTGGTGCGTGCCATGACCTGGTTGCCGTGGTTCATCGCCTGCGCGATGATGACCGCCATCAGGCTGTCGGCGTCGGCGACCTTCTTCGCATAGCGCGGCTGCAAAGGCGTCAGCGCCGACAGGAACTGGCACTGGCCGTTGACGAAGCGGAACACGTCGGCCACGTCGCAGAACGGCAGTTGCTCGTAGAACGCCTTCTCGCGCGCCTTCTGGTTCTCGCCGCTGGGCTTGCGCCATGTCAGCTTCTGCGTGTCCTTGTCGTATTCTAGGTGCGTCAGCTTGCCCTGCTTCAGCTCGCGGTTGAAGGCCAGCCACTGAGCGCGCAGCTCGGTCGCGAGCGCATCAGAGCTGGGCATCGAGTGGCTGCCGCAGGAGCAGGATGTCGATCTGCGCCAGCACGGCAGCCTTCTCATCCAGCGAAACCAGCTCGTCGGAAAATGCCGGTGCCTGCAAGCTGTCGTCGAGTAGAGTTCACCCGACTGGAAGCGCTTCCCTGACCTGGCGGTACAGCCAGAACTCGTAGCAGTCGGCATGCAGGTCCGTCGGCTTGCCATCGGCATCGAAGGTCAGCAGGTACGGTCGCAAGCGTTTCGGCAGCGTGGCCGCTGGACATTCGGCGAGCAGCCGTTGCGATAGGCGCTGCTGTTTGGCGAACACGTCCTTGGCCCAGGCCAGCGCCACGAGCCACGGGCTGCCCGGATCAGTGCCAGCGAGGTCGAGCGCGACATACAGCAGCCGAAGATGGCGGCGGATGCGCTCAGCCAGGCCGTCCACCGCCTGCCAGTGCAAAGCCAGCTTGCTCACCGGCTTCACGCTCATGCGCTGCGCGGTGGTTTGCAGCGTATCGCGGGGCATGATTTTGTAGGCGCGCTGGCGCACATCGCCGAACGGCGTGGGATCAGGCACGCTGTCGTCGATGTAAAGCGACAGCAGGCGGCCGACCTGCGGTGTGTCTTGCTGACGGCGCACCTGCTCGGCGACAAAGGATTGCTTTGCGCCCGCACTGCTTTCGTCCTCCAACTGCTTCATGTGATAGGCCATCGCATCGACCAGGTTGTCGGAAGCTGCCGGTAGCGCACCAGGCATAGCAAAGCAGGTAGAGTAGGTCTGATCGGCCTTCAGGTTGCGTAGATCGTGGACGGTGTAGAAGTTCGCCAGGCTGGCGTAGTACAGCAGATTCTGCTGCGAGACGCCGAGCTTGGGCAGCAGCGCCTTGGCGATCCGGTGCAGCAGCTCCAGCGTGGCGCGCTTTTCGCGTTCGCGGGCCATCTGACGCCAGCCAAAGTCCTTGGCGTCCTGCTGAGCGCCGCCAATTGCGACAGGGTGTCGTCACGCACTGAAAGCCGACCCAGCGCGGCCTTGGCCGATTCGTCCAACACTTCGACAGCAGGCCAGCCAGCCGCCGACGCTCGGCGGACGGGGCTTCGCTCACCAGCTCTTGCAGGGTGGTATAGCCAGGCCGGATGATCTTGTGCTCGTTTAGCCAGACGATCAGCTCGGCGATGAACCCCGGCATCACGTCGCCGCACGGTCTGCGCGGCCTGCTGCGCGAGCTGCGCCAGAACTCAGCCGCCCGGCCGGTAGCCAGGCTGATCAGGCAATCCACTCGCGCTGGGTGTAGTGCTCGTGCTTGGGGTTGGCTTGTGCTCGAAGGACTCGCCGTGGAAGTAGCGGCTCAGCACGAAGGCGCAATCGTGCTCGACCTCACTCCAGTCGAAGCGGAAGAAGGCATGCTTGGCCTTGAAGTAACCGATCTGCAAGATGCAATGAACCTGGGCATGGAGACCAGGCCGGCTGCTGGCGAGCGCCAGTTCGGTTTCAGTCAACGCCAGTATTCCAGCCGCTGGGCGTCGTCGAAGTCCGGCAGGCCGTACAGGAAACCTGCTCGGCGTCCGACAGGACAGTCAATCGTTCGCTCTTGGTCGTCATCGCGATGACGCTCCACGAGCCCGTCAACCAACCCGTGCCAGGGTCTCGATCAGCGTGGTTCGCTTGACGCCGAAGTTGCGGCACACCGCCGCCTTGGACGTACCGCCATCGAGCGCAGCGACGATGGCCTCCAACTCTCGCCGGTGATCGCCTGCGGCCGGCGCGCCGATCCGGCCGCGTTTGCAGGCGGCAGCCAGACCGGCGACGACACGTTCCTGGATCAAGGCGCGTTCGTACTGCGCGAGCGCGCCGAACACCTGGAACAGAAACTCGCCCGAGGCGTCGTGGTATCCAGGTTCTCCGTCAGCGAGCGGAACGCCACCTGCTTTTCTTGAGCGAGGTCACGATGGCGAGCAAGTGCGACAACGAACAGCCGAGCCGGTCGAGCTTCACACGACCAACACGTCGCCAGGGCGAACAATTCGAAGCGCCGCGCCAGGCCGCGCGGTCGTCCCTTCGCGCCGGAAGCATGATCCTCGAACAGATGCCGCGCATCGACGCCGACGGCGAGAGCAGCGCATCGCGCTGCAAGTTCGTGCTCTGGCGGTCAGGTCCGACGACACGCGCATATAACCTACCAACATAAGCGGAAAACCATTAAGACGAGGTTTCCGTATGGTAGCGTCTGGCGACAGAGTTTTCCGCACAATTTTGCGGCCACTCGGAGGTTGGTGCAGAGGACCGTTGAAGGCCTGTCGAAAACAAATGTTTTCCGACAGGCCTGCTAAGCGCACGCCCGCCTTGCAGCGTTCTGTGAATAGCGCTTAGTAATGACGGCGTATATACTTTGTTAGTATCAAGTGGCAGGAGGCCCCGATCATGTCAAAACAAGCCGTTTTCACGATGAAGCTGGAGCCTGAGTTGCGCGCCGAGTTTATGGCCGAAGCCGGGGCGGCCCATCGCCCGGCGTCGCAAGTGCTGCGCGAGCTGATGCGCGAGTTCGTTCAGCGCCAGCGCGAGTCGCGCAGTACGACGAGTTCCTGCGCCGCAAGGTCGAAGCCGGCCGGGCTTCGATGCGCGCTGGATTGGGGCAGTCGAACGATGAAGTTGAGGCCGAATTCGCCGCACGGCGTGCCAGTGTGGCGAGCCAGGCGTGAGGGTTGTTTGGACGCCGAAGCGCAGCAAGACCGTGCCGATGTGTGGGACTACATCGCAGCCGACAATCCGCGCGCGGCGGCCCGGATGGATGAGATTTTCAGCGACGCGGCCGCCCGCTTGATCCAGCACCCCATGCTGGGCAAGCCGGGAAAGATTCAGGACCCGCGAGTTGATCCCGCACGAAAGCTATCGCCTGGTGTATCAGATCGACGGCGAAACGGTGTGGATACTGACGCTGGTTCATACTGCCCGCCTGTGGCCGCCTGTGCGCGATTAAGATATGATCATGGCAACAATGAAACGGCGCGTTGACAGACTGCTTTCGAGCCAGACCGCGGTCGGCGGCAGGCGGCCAGTTGCGGACGGTCAAGCATCTTCCCGGTAGCGGACGTTCAATAGTGTCTCTGACCTGCTTCGCTCCCTCTATGAAGGGAGGTCGCTGGCCCATCCGCGCACTCACAGCCTGCCAGTAGGCGCAAATTGGCAGCGCTCCGTCCGGCAGCGCACAGACTGCGGCCGTACGTCCGCGTAGGTTCGCTTCAGCAGTTTCGATTCGAAAGTTCAATGTGATTGCTGCGGGCGGTCGTCGCAGTTGCGCGGAGGCGATGATGCACAAGCACATCGATCGGCAGATGGGTTCTTCGAAGCTGCAAGAGTTAAAACATTCACACATGAAAGATTGAAATGGATACACGATTATTTGCTTTCGTCGGCGCAGACGGTGGCCCTTGGCGGATTGTCAGGGGCCGAAACGAGAGTGGCGAGCCTGCCTGGGCAAAAGGCTCAACGTCGTATCCGCTTCAGAGTTGCAGTCTGAAACCAATGCACCCTGGATACTTCGTGGAATAACCAGCAATGAACGATATGTCATGCGCGCAGAGAAGAATGAAATTGTAGCGAAGCAGCAAAGGTCTGGCGCGCCCAGAAGCAACGTGCGGTGCGCTAATACCGATCCGGAAGAACGCAGCTTGGTGGGAGCTCACGCAAGACGAACGCCGGAGCGTTTTCGAGACAGTCGAAGCACGTCAAATCGGGCTTCAGTATTTGCCTGCAGTAGCGCGCAAGCTCCACCACTGCGCGACCTCTCAGAGAATGAACCGTTCGATTTTCTGAATTGGTTCGAATACGCGCAATTCATGAGGTTGAGTTCAACAGGCTGCTTTCCGAACTGCGTGCGTCAGAGGAATGGAAATACGTCGACCGAAAGTCGATATTCGTCTTACGCAAGCACAGGTCTAACCCGCCGATGAACACGGACCCCCAACAGCGGCGCGTTGCCGCCGTTTTCGAACCGGTTATCGGCAACGTAGAACTCTCGGATACAGTTGTTCTGTAATAACTTCTCAAGCCAAATTGATTTTTGGAGTGGATGTGTAAATGGAATCAAGAATATTTTCGGTAACAGAATATATTCGTCCGTCTGACAACGAACCAATTCGTTCAGTGGTTCTGGAAACCAAGGACTCAGCAGTTGTTGTTTGGCATGCCCATCCTGGGCAGAAATAACCGCTCATGTTCACCCGGACGGCCAAGATGCTTGGACGGTTATCTCTGGAGAGGCTGAGTATTACCAAGGAGGCGGCAAAGTCGCTCATCTAAAGGCTGGAGATATTGCCACTTAGCAAAACCTGGCCAAGTGCATGGCGCTCTAAATACTAGTCCAGTGCCCGTTTGTATTTGTCTCAGTGGTTGCATCTGGCAACGCGGGTTTTGCGTTGGCTGAAAATAGTCTTTCTCAAATGTGTGCCCCAGAGTTCTAACCCATCCATCAACACGGACGCTGCGCGATGAAGCCGCGCCGCCGGCCGGCTAACTCCACGTTGAGCGTCAGCTTTCCATATGTCTGGGGTCTGCAACGGGTCGGGTGCCGTCGCGTGCGCAGTGTCAAAGCTGACATGACTAATACATGAGATGGGCTGATGCTCGCCGTCCGGTCGAGCAGCTGCCCCCTGCAGGACTCACAGCAGTTGTATGCCACCCGTCATCCGAGACGTCAGTCGGCCTCATCGAGACCGGAACAATCTGGACGTGACGTCCGGCTGGCATTGCCGTGATCGAAATGGCGGCTAGTGACACGACTGTTGGGTCTACCCCATCGACCGGGCGCGGGACAAGCCACGTTGATCGGCTGACGGAATTTTCAGCGGTTCCGGCTTGAACCCCAGGTTGCGCGCCAGACGATCCATGCTGTGCACCACGACCGTGTCGCCTTCGCGCACGAAGGCGAGCAGCCGTTCAGTTCAGGCCGCCGTGTGTCGCTTGCCCGACGCCTTGTCGGTGAACACTTTATCCACCTGGATCTGTTCGAGCTGCCGTTCTGGGTTCTGGTCGAAGCTGCTGACGCGGACGTAACCGATGCGCTGACCGTGCAGGGAGTATCCTCCTGAGGAAATGTGTCAGGAAGAAATCTATGACCCTTGACGGCGTATGTCAATCAATTCGGAAGGCAACTCTATTCTGACGATTTAGCGCCGGATGGTCTGACGCCAAGTTAAGGGTATGCCTCAATCTGACGGTAGCGAGTCGCAGGCGTTCGGATCGGCATCGGTTTCGTTCCTGTCTTGGCACGCGCTTCGAAGCGTTGATAACCTCAACCCGCAGAAGTGCTCGACGTATTCCGCGCCTTCCGGGGTGAAGGCGGCATCGAGCAAGATTTCCTTGCAGCACACGCAGCAGCGCTGGTGGTGGTCAGTCACTTGCATTCATGGTGGCACCCCTCCATTGACTGACGAAGACGGCGAATGCCGCCGCCGGCATTGGCTTCGCGAACAGGAAGCCTTGTCCTGTGTCGCAGTCCGCTTGTCGCAATAGATCAAGACTCGCCGATGTTTCCCGCCTTCAGCCACCACATCCATGCCCAGCCCGTGCACAAGCTGAATCACGGTGTGCACGATGGTTTGGTCGCGGCGGTCGTTGGCGAGCCCGGCGACAAACGATTGGTCGATCTTGGAGCGTGCTGATTGGGCAGCACCAGATGTTGCAGACAGGAATACCCCGTCCAGAAGTCATCGGCGGCGAAGCGCACACCGATCTGCCGCAAGGCGTCCAGGGCAGGGAAGATCGCCGGATCACCAAACGCGACCGATTCGGTCAGCTCGATTTCGAGATACTCGGCGGGCAACTCGGCATCAGCCAGCACGCCCTTTACCCACCGTCGAAGTCCGGTCCCGCTTGGCTCGCCGAAACATTGACGGCCAGCCGGAACGGTCGCCATGCCAGCATTCGCCAGTCACGCATCTGGCGGCAGGCTTCGCCCAGCACCCAAGCGCCGATTTCAGGCATCAGGCCGGACGATTCGACCACGGGCAGGAACTGGCCCGGTGGCAATAGTCAAGCGTCGGATGACGCCAGCGCAACAGGGCTTCCGCGCGACAATCCACCACTGCGCAGATCGACGACGGGCTGGTAGTGCAGTTCAAGCTGCCCGCGCTCGACCGCTTGGGCCAGTTCCGGCGTCGTCCATCCATCCGGCCGGAAGCGCTCATTCTCTTTCCCTGAATGCCCGCAACGCCCGCGACAGGGACAGAAGGAACAGGCCGGTCAAACCAGGCGCCGCGATGACCCAATGCTCGCCGAGGAAAGCACCGGCGGTTGTGCCAGCCAGCACGACAGCGAGGATGGGCAGGTGGCAGGGCAAGTCAGCACAGCCAGTCCGCCCCACAGGTAGCCGGTGATCGGTTTGTGCGTCTCGGACGCAAGCGCTCGGGGTTGTTCATGGCAGACTCTCCGCGTGCTGTGCCGGCTCGGTCGGCAGGGTATTAACTGCACTTCCAGATCGGCCAACGCTTCGCGCCGACGCTCGACGAACTGACGCAGCAGGGCAAGCTGCGGCCGCTTCGTCGCCGTCCGCCGCATCCAGCGCCCGGCACAGCCGCGCCAGCTTCGTCGAGCCGATGCCCGCCTCGAAGGCCGCCGCACGAAGCACAGCCGTTGCAGGCGGCGTCATCGAACAAGCCGTAGCCGCCTGGTGTGCACGCCACGGGCGCGCAGCAATCCGCGCAGCAGGTAGTCGCGCACGATATGCACGCTCACCCGGCATCAAGAGCCAGCCGGGACA